>JAQIWH010000036.1:0-96682 GCA_034695005.1 Cryptops parisi | reverse complement strand
GTGAAAATGTTTGGTTTTTCTTGGTCATGGAAAAATCCCAAAAAGGTCATGGAAAAACCTGGAAAGTCAGGGAATTTTATTTTCAAAAAGTCGTGGGAACCCAGTACTTAATATAATAAACAAACACTTAATATGATTCAGCAAAATGCACCCTGTTAGGTTGAAAGGTTGTGGGGGTACGGTACCAAAAATAAGAAATTTTTGATTTACTTTTTTTAAAATTTTTTTAAATTTACCAAATGACGAAGTAAATAATACTATTTGAATTTCTCACCAGTGTTAGTTGATATCCTACTTGACTAGATGGCGTTACTCACTCCATAGATAATATTTTCACATACAGCACATTAGATGGTAGTAGAGATAACTGTTAGGTATATAGCAAGGAAGAGTACCGTGTTATAAGGTACATCTGAGCTGCTTTGTTCGACTTGTAACATCGTATCAGTTGATATGATGTCAATGTACTGACACAATGTCATTGTATCAGTTTTAAAAAAAACTGATACAATGTCGCTGAATGTCGAACAAACACAACTCTGATTAACCCAATATGGTCTCTAAACAGCAGAAAGTGTTACGAATGAATGTCATCGAGCAAGAAAAGTTATGACGTATTTAATACAGTGTTTATTTCTTGCTCCTTATTTCTATATTGAACTTTAGCCTTCCACTGTTTTGGTAACCGCAGTGCCCATCTAGTAACGTAATCCTCTCAGATAACGAGAGATCATTATACACAACTATGTAGAAACAAAAAGTGCAGCAGTTTTTAGTATATCATGAAAAACGAATTTGAGGATCATATTTTAATCTGGGTTTCCATTACATCACTCAATGTTTGCGTTTCATGGCGATTAAGATGCTGATCTGAAGTAGGGAATTGATTGGAATTTCGATTGACAGGGCAACTTGTATCGATATTCGTTGATACTATACCTAGGTGGCTTTTATTTTGGTTCCTACGAAATTTCAATGTCGAAACTCGTAGGATAAAATTATACAGATTTTTTTTTTAATTTGGCAGAACTACCTGTGATGACGTGAGATGGTTTTCATGTTGCTAATGAATCGACATAGATCCCGCGAAAAGTCTACATAAACATGGGTCTGAAAATGCATACTGAAAATGTAAGTATGAAAATATTTTTCATACCTACAGCGATTATAAGACAAAAGATCTATCTGTGCATTTACATGACTTTACCCTGTGCTATCCTAGAAGGGAAGCATTTTTGGACCCATATTTATATGGATCGTTTGCTTTGTTGTTTTGATGCGTAGCATCTGTGGTTAAAATTTGACTAAACTTTTCAGCAACACCCTATATACATCTTACACGCATATATATATATTTATTAGGATAAAATAATTTGGTTGATCAAACAATGATTGAATTAAATCTGTTAAGAACTTCGTATAAATCGAGACCTTCCTGTACTGTATTTTATCGTAATATTTTCTGTGGATTTTTTTTTGACACAATTTTTGTGTGTAATAATAAATCCGTGTTTTTTTAAAATGATCATTAAACATTTTTTTGTCAAATCCAATTTTATATAAAGGTTGTCCCAAAGGTCTGACCCATGTAGAGAATGTGTAGGATGGATATGTAAAAATGTTCAATGGTCTTGCATTGAACTCGTTCGAAAAATTTAATTGGATGTCACTTTGAACATGTATTATACGTATGTAACCGATAAACCAAATTATAATTGATAAATTAAATGCCACTTTTCCTTTGTATCATAACCCATTTTTTTTTCTTTTATACAATTTTTCCTTTAGTGCAGGACTTTTGGGACACCTTGTAGATTCTATGAAGAACAAAAAAAAAAAATTCAATACGTTTTATTTTCTTCTTCAGAGTGGTCATTTACGTTAACAACAGTTTCAATACAGAAAAAAACAAACTTGAAAGGTTAAATAGCTCTTAATTGTCGTTGAGCAGTAGTAAGTAGCTCCAACGTGAAATCAGGGTAAATTGTTTTAGTTAAATAAACGAAACAAAAAAAGCCTATAGTTGTAATATAAAAAATTCAAACTGAGGAAGTGCGCCACTTTAGTTTTCTACTTTAGTGGTTGAAATAAGTCTCGCAACGGAGAAATTATCCAACATCAAACGTGCAGGTTTTTTCTTCAACCATTTTTTTTTGTGTGTTGCTGTGCTCGTGGTATAATATCAGTTTCACTTTAGTTTCGTTAGTGCAGCAGCAATCTTTAAGGATACATTCAGTTTTTCAGTTTTTAGTCTGTTTGAAATTTTTTTCTTCTTGTATTGTTTGTACCATGGTAGGTTTGTACGTTGTTAAACTGCCGGGTGCACACGGGTAGTAGTGTGGGTCAATAATGTAAGATGATGATCCAGTTGCATGTGTGTAATACAAGTGTTTTGGGTGGAATTGGGTGATTCATCATATTTTTTTTTTAAACTGACATTTTACTTGGGGAGCTGTTCAGTATTGCGCTCACTGCGTTGTGTGAATATCTAGGATTCTGCACATCCAATGGAGATAGATGAACGCCGAGTAGACACGAGCCGAATAAATTCTGCGAAAAAGTTGCTCTCCGAAGGAAAACCAACAAACTGTTGTTTGGTTTATGTGTTAAATACAAATGAATTCCGTTATTTTTTATTTATTTTTATTTTATTTTATTTTATTTTACATTTTTTTGTTTGCCCCATTTATTAATGATTTTTTTTCCACGTGTTCAGCAATTTTTTTTTTTCGATTTCATTATTTTGCAGAGTGGCATAAAGACCTTCTGCCACAAGCAATTCTGTGACAAGCAATTTTTTTTGAGGGGTGGCAAGTTGAACAATTTTGTGGACAACTGTGACTTTCAGCTTTTTTTGCCAACCAGTTTTCATTGGATGAGCCAGAAGCTGATGTCTCAGTTTGACAAATTGACTGTTTGACAAACTGTTCCACTTGCCACACCAAACATTGCCTGTGTCATGGAAGCCTTGCATTTTCTCAATGCATTGTAGGAAAATTGCTCTTTAAAAAAAAAATCGAATCAGCAGATTTGTTTGATTTATGTGTTAAATACAGAATTTTTATTTTTATTTATTTATTTTGTGCATTTTGTTCGATTTATTAATGGTCTCTCAAACAGATTTTAAAAACAAATTTTTCTTTCGCTGTTTTGTAAATGACATCATTTCCGAACGCATTGTAAGAAAATTGCTTTCCAAAAAATGAAAAACCAAAAGACTGATGATGTCTGGTTTGTGTGTTAAAACGTGACATAATATACTAATAATAATATTATGATATTAATTCTTATAATATTATATTAATTAGTATAATGATAGTATACTAATAATAATAATAATTTTTTTTCACACTCTGTCCGATTCATTGATGATATTTCTCTTTTACACAAATTCAGCTAATTTTGACTTTTTCACTATTTTGCCGAGTTACATTATACATAGTGTTCGTTCTATGAAAAGTTGTCTACACTCTATTCGAGTATAAATTCTATGAAAAATTGTTCTTCAAAGAACCGGACAAAGCAAACTGTTTGGTTTATGTGTTAAATATTAATTTTTATACTCTTTATATTATCTTCGCATTGTGAGTGAGCTTATTGAGCTTATTGAGCTTATTACTGCCATCTACAGGCGAGAATATACTGTATAGTCCAATGTACCTAAAAAACGCATAAAGCGAGAATCGCATAATTTTTTCGTATAATTGAAAACCGTATTAGTCCAATAAAAAAAAATCTAATATATAAAAAATCGAAAATTGCAGAAATCAAGAATGGAATTACTCAACAATCGCATAAATTTGAATTCATTTGAATTATAATTCGTATTTATCAAAATTCGCATAAATCGAAACATGCAAAAATTAATGCGAATCATGCATTTTTTTTGCATTATGTATGAACACATATATGTACATATATATAAAGAATATGCTAGCATTTTTAATGTATACTTCTCTTTCACTTAATTTTACAATTCTGTTAACTTAACTTTATGGTAGCAATTTCCAAATACATTCTATGAAAAATTGCTCTCCAAACAATTAGACCCTAAAACAAACTGATGTTTGGTTTACACAAAGTCTGTTTTTGTTGTTTTCATTATCATTATTTGTTTTTCACATTCTATCTGATTTATTAATGACTTTTTTGCTTCTCTTTTACACAAATTCAGCAGATATATTTTACGTATTTTGCAAGAGTGGCATTTTATGATTGCATTTCCAAATACATATTTTATGAAAAAAAATTGCTCTCTGGAGAATTAGACGCAATAAAGTTGTTCGGTAAAATGCGTTAAATACAAATGAATTCCGATTTTTTAAAATTATTTTTATATTTCTTCATATGCATATGTACTCTATGATTTATTAATGATATTTGTTCTTCGCTTTTACACAATATTCAGCATTTTTATTTTTCACTCATTTTTGCGGAGTAACATTTTCTAACTGGAATTTTCAATTCGATCGGGGAATAGTTCATGAAATTAGTTTTGAAAATTAGGAAGGAAGCGATAACGAAAGAATCGATCGATAACGAAACCAAAAATAAAAACAAAAGAATTATCATTATTATTACTATTCGGGTTTGACTGTTCATAAGATTAATGGATGGATTGTCATAACTCTGTCAAAAGTTGTGTAGCTGAGGTGAGATTTTTAACCTCGAGTGAACCATCAGCTTCCTCGTTTGGATGCTGTAACCGTATCAGTTCCGCCCAGTCATAAAAGATATTGAATTGATTTGTTGCTTGCATCATCAGGTCAATCTCGATTATCATTTGAATTAATGAGGTGAGCAATTTTCATTCATTTTGCAGTCACATTTTGTGCAAACCTTTCCATCTTTAACTAGTTTTTTTAACCATCCACAACAAGTTTTGGTCTGGTATATATTTTGTGTGTGTAAGCTCTTTTTATTTCTAATTTGTTTTATTGACAAAAAACATATTGCTTCGATTTTTCTGGTAAATAGGGCTGCGTTATATCATCGAAGCATGAAGTTTAGAATTTATACAGTTTATAATACTGGAGTGAGTTGTAAGTTTGTGAGTGAGCTGGGAATTGAACATATACGTTTATCTTTTTTTATATGAGAATATACTGTATGTATAGTCCGATGTATTAAAAAACGCATTAAACGAGAACATATAAGTGTTTCGCATAAATAAAAAAACCTCGCATATATAAATAAATAAATAAATAAATAAATCAAAAATTGCAAAATGAAATGATTGAAAAGTCGCATACATCAAATATCGAATTACTCAATGAGCCCATAAAGTTAAATTTGCATAAATCGCATTAATAAAATTTCAATCGAAACGTGCAAAAAATGAATTACTAAAAATACGCGCATGAATTGAATGTCGAATTAATCAAAGATTGCATAAATTTTTAATTCGCATAAATCGAAACACGCAGAAATCAAAAATGGATTTTTTTTTGCATTATCTATGTACGAACGGTACATACAGTATATCTGTATATGACAGTATAAATAAAGAGTATGCTTAAAATTATTTTTATTATTTTTTTATATCTCCCTGTACATATACAGAAAATTTGTTTCTGTATACTGTATGTATATAGAAAAAAATTGGAATCAGTGTCATCATTTCTTGACCAAATAGCTTACAGGTGGGACAGAGGAGAATATAGTTTATTAGCTTTTACCAATATACAGTGTGTTCCTAAAAGGCCTAGTAAAAACTTAATCACAGACGTAATGCATCAAACTAAAACAAACATCCAAACAATTTATATAGACATGGGTATGAAAAAGCTTTCTTTCTGAGATAACACAGAGTCACAGAGTATAGTCACATTTACAAAGCCCACTTGTCTCTTTTTATGGTCGCTGTACGTATGCAAACGAGTATGCATATATTTTGTACCCATGTTTATATGAACTTTTTGCTTTGTTCTGATGCGTATCATCTGTGGTTAAAATTTTATCAGACCTCTGTATAATTCACGACGTTTGTGTTGTGTGTTATCACCACAGATTTCTAGTAAAACTTCTATTTTTGTCCGATTTCCGGGAATTGAGTAAAGTTGATGAGGATATGTGGAATCATTGTTTCTTTGAATGAAAATCGTTTGGTTTTATTTCAGTTCATTTGCGCATTTCATTCACATCCAGTGTGTGTGTGTGTGTAAGTTGATGAAAGAGGGGGAAAGATGGGAAAATTGTGCAAAAAAAAAAAAAAAAAATGGCTTCCAGGAAAAACCCATCCAGACTTTCTGGCTAGTCTCATCCAGAAATTTCCAGACTGAAACGTGAATCACACATTGATTCTTTTATTGATGACATTATTTTTCTCTCAGTTTCAATTACAATGTACTACAAAGAATTAATATAATACCAACCAATCGTCTGATTATTTTCCACATTGAAAAGAAAACAAGTACATTAAAAAATGCTTCTTTTTTTTTTTAAGAATATGCTTTATATATAGTTTTGCTTTGTGCGAATTTAGATTTATGCGATCTTTGAGTAATTCGATGTTCGATTATGCGAGTTTTGAGTAATTCCATTTCCGATTTCTGCAATTTTCGAGTTGATTTATTTATGCGATTTTATTTTTTTACATTGGACTTAAATGCCGTTTTCGATTATACGGTTCGCGATGTTTGGTCCATACAGTATACCATCAAAAACGTCTGTAGATGGCAGTATACGTTTATTTCCTAGCTCACTCACTCACTCACAAAGTCACCCACAAGTGAAGCTAATACAAAGCGCAGAAAAAACAACCGATTTAATGGAATTTCGTTAACATTATTATTACACAGTAAATGAGTTTAGCGGTTTAGTAAAGGTTAGAATTTATATGTTTGTTTTTATGCTTTATCATAAATAATTGTATGATATGATCGTTTCGTAGAGATTGCACATGAACATTTGTATTAAATTGATATTTCGATTAGACGAACATGCGTTGATCAACATTCGTTGATTTGCTTAAAGCTGCTTTTAAGCTGATTAATGGAACATTTTCAAAATGTAGAAATGTTTTCTAAATTAGTCATTATTTTCTAATTTTTAAAATTTTATAAATTTGATTTTATTTTAAACGTGAAATTTGTTTCATGTGTCTGGATTTTTGGTCTTCACGTTTCAGTATTTTATATTGGCTTATTTACATACCACTCACTATGTACGATGAAATACTATATAAACGCACACATGGAAATTTTGTATACATGAAAAATGTATCTTGTTTGCGGAGTGAAAAACCCAAAATATGGTGAATCTACAGGGTGTTTCTAAAAGGTCTAGTCAAACTTTTAACCGCATATAAGACAATGCATTTTCCACGCATACAACGTATATAAGCATGAGTCCAGAAACGCTTCCCTCCTGAGATGACACGTTACACATAATTGAAGAGCCTGGTGTAAGAAGGGTGTTAAGTAACATTTTTGCAACTTTGTGAAAAAGACGTTTAAAGATCCGATCTTGTTGTCTATTTGATACTTCTTGCACTAATATCTTTGCACATATTGTTGTTTTTGCTCAAAATTGGTGCATACCAGGAAAGTAAAATTGCATCTAACACATTCGAAAATGCTTCGAATGTGAGGTGTCAGGTGTGCAAATGAGTATGCATTTCTAGACCCATGTTTATATGGACTTTTTTCTTGTAGCATAGGCTGGTTATGTGGTTCAAGTTTTGACAAATTTGAAATTTTAGCAACACCCTGTACAAAGTTCATGGCTCTCACGCTGGATTTGTCTCTTGTTTTGTTTTTTTTCATAGACATTTTGAAATATGCGATTTTTGATTCATGCTCCACTTGCAGAATGTAACTCTTGTTTGAATGAATCATGAACAACATGTAAACGGTTCGTTATATAGATTTGCTTAAAGAATAACATTTGGTTATATTTGGTCAAATATAACCGTTCGGTAGGAGATATAGAAATTTTGCCGAAAAGGGTTGCTTAATATTCTTGCAGTTGATATTGTTCGGTCTCTCGTGGCTAATTTACTTCCTGGTATTGATTTTGTATCAGCGGGAGCCTGGTTTGGAACGCGAAGATTAGCTGGTGGTGTCTGGTGTTTCAATAGCAGAAGCAAAATGGTTTCGCATCTTTAAAATGTTCAAATGATAATAATTCAACGAGTAGATCTACGTGTATATTTTTAATATTTTATACGAGTTCGTAACGATTATTGATGATGTTGAACAGGAACATCCATTAAACTATCAGCACGTTGCATTATGCTAGATGATGATGCTTCAATGTCTAGATCTAGACATTGAAAAGGTACTTTTCGATTCACGTGAGGTTGCATTCTGTGATATTCTGAAATATCGCATGCATAAAAAATCGCATATAATAATATAACGAAATCTCATAGAATGGAAAAACTAAGAGTTGATGTGAATAGTGTGAGTCAGCATTGGCACCACACGTGGTGGCGTACATAGGAGCAAAGTAGCAGATGCAGAAGCTTGAGCCATCACTTGAGCCATTCAACAGAATCGAATAACAGTGGAATAATCCAGTTATTATAATAATCATATGTTATCAATCGGCTATTAGTATCATAATTAGTTGGTCCCAACACATTGTTTAACGTTTTATCCATTGTTTAATGTTATCAGCCGGTTATTGATATCAAAGAACTGGTTCCAAAGCGGTCTTAATAACACATTTTTTTTTTGCATATGACGAATTCTTGAAGGGTAGCCGTTTAAATGTTATATCGAACTCGCATACAGTATATGGTGAGGCATATGGCATATTTGATTTCTGCGAATTCGCAGAAATCGAAGATGTGATATTGACCAGTATTATATACACTACTGTATATACGCGTATATATTTTTTATATTTTTGCTCTATAATAAGTACCTAGTTTTATAGATGTATATTGATGAATTGTCTATTTGTAAGAAACGCATGAAGAAATTTAGTATTACAGAATATTATCAATCCAAAGTAGGAGTGGAAAAAAGTCTAATGACGTTCTTTTTATTATGAATAAGTAATGTCAAATCATCGATGAAATCATCGATTTCATTTCACAGTTAACAAGTACGGAGTCATATGTTTTCCTTATGGGTTTTTTAATGTCCAATTTTTTGTTTTTATTTTATGCAACATTAATTCAGCAATATTATCTTCAAGATAACAACACATTGTTTTGTATTACCATTCCTTTTTTAATTGTATACTTAATTTGTGCCTCATTCTGTCATTTGGACCATTGGATTTAAACCACGGAGGTCAATTGAAGATTAGAACTTCGACCTTTGACGATGTTTAGTTCAACCGTAGTCAAATTTCATTAATTAAGTCGCAGTAGTTTAGTCAAAGATGCAAATGATCTCACATATCAAAATGGGTACTTTTCTATTAACGGAAAAGCCGCTTGTGGCGCTAGTGGTAGTTATTTTTAACTATTGTTTGTCTATGAGTTTCGGTTCGAGTTTGAGTTCGTTAAAATAAATGAAGTATTTTTTTAACTAACTTAAACTGATATCCATTCTCATAGACACCATAAATGAACATTTTAGATCAGGTAAAAACAACTATACTACTAGTGCCAGTACCTCAAAATGTACATAAAATGAGCCAAAAATAGTGGACAATTCCAACAGGGTCAGCATTTGCACCAAACATGGCATATAGTGTCTCTGCATATACTGTGTAGCAGAAAAGTAGCAGGTGCAGAAAGAAGCATTGATGCACTTCTGCACCACCTCCCACTTGCATAATATAAAAGTGCTATCCTTGTTTATAATGAGCGTCTGAATGGATTTGTTTTATTGCATATGCATAACTAGAGAACTTCACCTGTACTTTAATTTCTAAACGTAAAATGTAATCCTTGCGCTTCTGCTCCCAAGTAAAATCCGTACATACGTCCAAAAAAAAAAAAAAAAAGAAAAGTAGCCTGTACGGTATTGCATTATAAACTACACCACTTCATGCACTGTTGATTATCACTTTTCTCAACAGGGTTTTTCTTTCCACAAGGAAGATTGAAGAACCCTAGGTGCCAAATCACAGCAGTTGGTTTACGTTTAGTGCAGTGCTGTGCTGTACTGGCTGTGCTCTGTGTTATGGGTTCATTTCCATCATAGGAGGTCATGAATAGAGGAGAAATGGTTCGTTCCTTCACCTCATCACCATGTTTCTTAGATGTTGTGCCTGTGTTGCAACATCTTCATGACATGCATGAAGTGTTACAGTTAGCACTTTATTTGTGTATGTGATCAAATTTCACGTGTGCTTTGCTCACTCTAGTGATGCGTGCTTTTATTGTGATCAGTTTCAACTTTAAGCGAGAATGAGCTCACTACTACCTTTTTGTTGTTGTTAATGTTTAGTAGTTGGATGGAGCTTAGATGGAGGAGTGATGAGCTCACTGTGGTGGACAGGACAGTGGCTCCCTTGTGATCGATGTATTTCTGGAGGTTAACAACAAATCAGCAAGGATTGAACTTGGAAACGATATAATAATGCACAGAGATCAAGTTGCTTCTGTGAATTATGTTTTGTGACTGGTTTTGTACACAGAAATAATGTCTATGACATGAGTATATGGAAAAGGAGTGTTTGGTGTGGTCTTGTTTTTGGTTCAAGAATGAGTTCACCATGGATGTCAATGTATCATTTATACATCCGTGGTTCCACTGTAGCCTTTCTATTATAGATAAATCATAGTGTATTGTATATAAGATTCATTCACCAAGTGTGCAATAATAAGTTATAAGGTCATGCCGTTTTGAATTGTGTAACATGGTCAATTTGACCCAAGATGTCAACACATCATTTTTTACACTGTTAAATTATGTCAGTTTATGATGTATGGAATGATTAAATGTGGATGCCAGTTTATGGAAACTCTACAGGATGATCGATGTACTGTATTAATGTAATGAAATCGTATGTGGTGTTCGTAACGTCCAACTGGCAATGTCTTGACTTCTTTTGATATTTGTTATTCGATCCCAAAAGTTTATATCTGAGTTATGAAAAATTGGTCTCTAGATGAATGGTTGCATCTGTATGGCAAGAATTTAAATATTTTTCAAATGTTTTTTAATGTTTTGGATCTTCTATTTAGTATGGTGCTCAATGGCATGCAACTATGTGGGATGTGTACTTGTATAACAGTAGTGTCAATGATAAATGAATGGGTGTACTGTACATCAAACTCATTATTCGTGAGGGATAATTTCCCATAAACTTTCATGAATGTGGAATAGATTAGACGAAAAAAATTGGGATAATGATATGCTAAATTGCAACATTTTCGTATAGTACATGCTTGTTTAGGCAGCCTAAAATAAGACATTCTGAATGATATATACGAGGATGGTTTGATAAGTAACTTGCTTTGATATTAAAAAAACAAACAGGATACCCTCTATGAGTCAAAAACAAGTTACAGCTCTCAAGTCGTGTATAAGGAATTCCAATTCAAACAAGTACAAGGTGATTCTTTTGCTAGGAAATCTAAACATTCCTCAATAACTTTGCAGGGTTTCCTAGCGAGAGAATCCGGGTGTACTTCCTGTATGTTCAAACAGAAATATCAACGTTCACGCTATAATCATTTGATGCACTATCAATTGGAATATCAATTTATTGGCTGTATACCAAAACGGGAAGCTAGCGACAAGTGACAAACTCGTGTGTTTGTGAAGTCAATGGGTCAGGATATTGAATGAGTATGGATTTAGTAGTGGATATGTGCGACTTGTGTGAACGATGAACTAGTGGACGTGAAACATTTATTGTAGCGTGGATGGGGAGAGATTAGAAAAAAAAAACATTAAAGGGATCACTTTTATGATCACTTTTATTATGCTTGTATTTTATCACACAATTTTTATACTACAAAGCATGTATGAAAAAAACCTGGCGCGGATTTGGGATCAAACCAGGAAAATGTCATTTGCTTCAAAATTCTTCCGGAGAATGTGTTAACCAGCTTGGGGTGGTGTGTGTGGTGTCTAGTTTTTAAACTTCGAAATCACTTGTAACTCATATTATTGTTTTAGCCAAAATTGTGGATTATAGTTTTCAATAAGCGTATTCTTAAGATAAAATTTTTTTTGTTGATATAATATTGTACTGACTTGCTGTCTGTTTTCCTTAACCATTTCTTACTCCGTTTGAGTATGCCGTATTAGCGACGATTATAGCCAACTGTGTTGTTTTGGCACTAGAGGAGCATTTGCCGAATGACGATCGAACACCCTTGGCCCTACAGCTGGTAAGATTTGAAACTTGATAACAACTGTTTGTATTTTCTTGGTCTTGCCGATTACTCAGTATTTGTATCTTTTCGTTTACAGGACAAGACTGAGGACTACTTTTTAAGTATTTTCTGTGTGGAAGCCTCATTAAAAATTTGTGCACTAGGGCTTGTATTGCATAAGGGATCGTATCTTCGGAACATATGGAACATCATGGATTTTGTGGTAGTGGTCACGGGGTAAGTGTACTGGACTTCTATAGTACGATTTTTACTTAAGCTCTGTACTTTTTTATTTTTATTGGCTCGCAAATAAGTAATGTATATCACGTCATATTTTTACTGCCTGGGTAAGCAGTAGTTGATTGGAAGATTATCATTCAGGTTGTTTTGCCTAGGCAATTGAATGCTTGGTTTCAGTTCTAACAATTGAGGAGTTGGATGGAAAAACGATGTAAATCCACTTACTTAAAATGCACATATTGAATTGTTTTAGACCAGTCTATAGCATAAAGACATTGGGTTGCATATAATTTGCACTTTTGGACATTTTGGAGCAAGAATATGGAACGCGACTATTGTAAATCTGAAATTTTTTGTGATTTCTTTCTTTTTGTCGCTCCACTTCCTGGTTGTTTCACTCGCTTGCTTCCCTTTCAAAACAATGGAAAAGATAAGATACTGATATTTGGAAAAATGGTGTAAATGTATTTATCAATTAGCACGATATTTGGAATAATGGCGTAATTGCATTTTTTAATTAGCCTGTAATTTGAGGCTTGTCAACTAAAGTTGACAGATTTTTTGCAAAACCTGTTTTTTTTTCTTCTGTAAATATACAGTTGACAGGAATTTTTTAATCTTAACTTCGAAGGTGCCAAAGGTTTTGCTGTTTTTCTCAAAACTACATTTTTTGAGTTGGGCTGTTATTCCACCCAACTCCTTAACTGATTTGTATTAAAAACCGATCGGTTGTAACAATGCTTTTCAATCAATTACTGCTACATTGCAGGCTATATCAAATGTGTGTATTTGGTTATTGATGTAAGGACGAATTTTGATGAGAAACAGGTTTGTATTATATATGATAAAAAATAAACACTATGTAATTTATTGTTTATAATGTGATGCTATTATGTTTCTGGTAGACCTCAATACGAAAGGTGGTTCTCGGTTTATAGCAGAGCAAGCCATGAATACAAACAACTCTAAAAAAACTAATCTATAATTTTTGACTTATTGACATTGGTTTTGAACCGAGTAGAACTAATTCTAATGAATGAAATGTGAAACATTTACGAAATTTAATTGGTTGAATGCAAGTGTTTTAAAATATAAGTAAACCATATACAAACCATGTACTGTATGTACAAATTTCGAAAATTGATTCTAACAAATTTTGAAAATTGTCCTGCGTTCCAATCTTATGTACAAAACTATGTTAAGATTGTTCTTTGGAATTCAATATGGTTCTTAAATCGAGATTTGCTTTGTAAAATCTGCTTTCTACTACAACTACTAGCTCTGCAATTAACTGTATATCCGCTAGGTAAACCAACCATAATGGGACCAAAATGCATTTATTTTTTTTTGGTAGTATGGTTGATTCTTAACGTTGCTAGAAACGCAACGCTGTGGTTACATCATTCGTTTTGTTCTAATCTCGCAGAATGTCTAGTATGAGCTTTACAATGCTGTGTGATTTTTAACTATTGAACGCTTGATTGTGATAATACATGGTGTCCACAATGAGATGTCAACACTTGGAAAGTCTATTCATATCAGGTTGTACAAATGTGCTTGGTGGAACAGAAGCAGAAACTAAAAGAAGTTTATGTGGTAATTTTGTAGTGTGTGTCAGAGCCATAGTGGCGCTGCAGTCAGTCGTTTTCCAAAATGGTGACTGAGCAACCGAGCATAGGTGGTATGCAGAAATTAATGCAGATTGTATGGGGAAATGCTTCAGAAACATAAGATGTGAATTAGACTGATGCTTAGACATTCTTCGTGTCACCAAAGGCATTCATGTGGAGGTGCACTGTCATTTTTTTATGAGACACTGATATGTTTACTCTCATCATTTACCTTCAAACTGTATGTGATTAAAATGTTTAGATCTCATTGTGGACAGCCTTTACAGTAGAGTGTTAATGATTGCCAACTTAGGCAGTTGTTGATTTATTCGAGTTGAAGTCCATGTGTGCTTTTAACTCAGTTTGTGTAGAATAATGCATCACTAAAACCACAATCGATGAAAAACATGTAGTGATGGAGATTTGTGTATGTGTCTTGAAGTTTGACTTGATTCCAAATACTGCAGGTAATCTTTGTTTAACATAGTAGATACATATTCCAAAGTGTCACTTATTGAATGTGTCATATTATTTTGAATTTGCTTTAATGTGATTAACACGAGTGCAAAAGCAGGACTACATCCATTTTAAACAAACTTTTGTTGTGTGTACTCTTAAAAAATAAAAATGCAAAGTAAAAAATGTCTCTAGGAGAATTGCTTTGCAAATGTGTTACGAGAACAAGCAAGCATTAAATGAAGATTACCTATGTATTTTATTTTATTAACAAGTTTCTATAGGCCTAGTTTCAGCTGTTGATGATATTACATTAGGGGCGAAATCCTGTCTGCCAAAACTTCTCAGGCCTTGTGTGTTTCTTTCAGACTCATGACTATATTTGCAGAAGCAAATGTCAATGTAGATTTTCGAATGCTGAGGTCGTTCCGAGTTTTGAGACCCTTAAAACTCGTGTCTCGTTTCCCAAGTAAGTGGGACTCAACCGGATGACGCAAAGACTAGGAAGGCATGGTTTAACAGTGGCTAGAGATGTGATTTGCCACATGTTTTGTTCGCCCCCTTCCTCCCTCCAGTTTGTGTACTACTAATACCTATTCAGTTTTTTCCAGGTACTAGCGGCTTGTTTAGTTGAAAGTTTTGCATGGTAGAGTTTGTGGATAGTAAAATACGTAGCTAGTTTAGCGAACTCGGTGTGTTGGTGAATACATGATTACGACTAGTGGTTGCATTTTTGACAAATTTCCTGTGTAGGAAATTAGACTAGTGTCACATTCAGTGCTGGTTGAATATACAACAATATGTAGCCTAGTTTAGATAGAAAATTAACATGAGTTTTTTAGGATGAGAAGTGTTACTTTTGCTGTATCAATAATAATACGTGTTTATTTCAGCTGTTGAATGCACATGATGAAAGTAGATTCTTAGTGGTGTCGATTTTGCATGCATGTGAAAAGTGCTATAGCGAGTAGAAGCTAGTAGTTAACGTTAGATCGTTGTTTTAGGCTTGTGACGACAACTGCTCCTGAAGGAATAGATGTAGATTTACGAACATTACGGGCCATCAGGGTCCTTCGTCCTCTTAAGTTAGTGTCTGGCATCCCAAGTAAGTTGCTTAGTTGTATATATATATATTTCATGTGAATAGAAAATATTTTCAATTGTTTCAAATTTTCAGAATTTATTTTTATATAAAATAGTTATCCCTCGTTATTTGCAGTCGTTTTATGTGGATTGTAATTTTTGTTTTGTTTTGATTAGTATATGTTTTGTAACTTGAGAAATTTATTTCAAGCAAAAGAAATTTATTGAATACAAATGGTTTGCGTTATATAATTGAGGAATTACGTGGAAAAATGGCGTAAATCCATCTTGCATCGTTATTCCTTACAAACGCATATATTTAATCGTTTAGACCAGTGTATAGCATAGAGGCATTTGGTTGCATATAGTTTTCAGACTTTTTTGGAGCAAGACTATGGAACGCGACTATCGTAAATCTGAATTGTGATTACTTTCTTTTTGTCGCTTCACTTCCTGGTTTCATTCGCTCCAAAATAATGGAAAAGATGGTTGGAAAAAACCGGCGTAAATGCATTTATAAATTAGCACGATATTCGGAATAACGGCATAATTGTATTTTTAAATAATCCCGTAACTTGATGCCTGTCAACTAAAGTCAACAGATTTTTTGCAAAACCTGTTTATTTTCCTTCTATAAATAAAAGCTTCTATTAACTACCTATTAACTATTTTAAGCGTACATTTAGTTAAAAAACATTACACTACACTGTGGCATATACTTTTTTCAAAATCTAGTAGTACCGGTATACACGTACTTTTGGGACATGGGACCATTTGTTTTGTTCAAATAAGTGTTACTGCATCATAGCGGTGTTACTAATTTCTTACGTAATGAATGCGATTTTCGCAAATAACATGGGATTAACTGTACTACAAAAGAGTACGAGAAAAAGATTATTTCAACTCCTTGTTTTTCTCTTGCAGGTCTTCAAGTAGTTTTAAAATCCATACTTAAAGCCATGGCACCTCTTCTACAAATTGGACTTTTAGTCTTATTTGCCATTATCATTTTTGCTATCATTGGGTTAGAATTTTATTCCGGAATTTTTCATAAAACATGTTATAGTTTAGAAGATCCAAGTAAGTAACCAAAAAAAAATCAAACTTTATGTATTCTTAAGAAATTATTCAAGTTAAACACAGTTGTGCAATCGTGATTGTCACAGTTTTCAAAACGATAACTTCAAACTTTAAAGTAAGGTAAGAATGTTAAATATTCATCGACTTGTCATTTTTTTTATTGTTTTCGAATAGCCGAAATCGTACGAGAAGGAATCGAAGAAGTACCCTGTCATACCGACAACGAATTGGTGGCTCCCATGGGGAGCTACGTTTGCGACGCAAACATCTCCATCTGCAAACATGGATGGGATGGTCCAAATGATGGAATCACTAGTTTTGATAACATCGGGTTTGCAATGTTAACAGTATTTCAATGTATTACGATGGAAGGCTGGACTCCTATTTTATACTGGGTAAGCACATATCATGCATTTTTTACAACTTTTTATTTAACGTGGCTTGTCCGTTGTATGTGTGTATGCGTGCGCTTCAACAACTTTGTGGTTTATTTTGACCAAATTCACGATATCTCATAAATCTGAAATTTGAATGTAGAAACAGTCTGCGGTACATTTAATTCTATTAAAGTTTGACGGATCAATGTCGATTTCGAGAATATGTCACATGAAGGGGAGAGGTTTCTCAGAGTGTTGCTGATGCTAACAACCCCACACTTCAATTGAAACATTATTGCTAAGCCAAATCAGGCATTGTTATAAATAAAAATACATACATATACATGATTATATAGTTTACTACATGCAGTTTATCTGAGCAATCATGCATCGTTGTGAATCCGTTGCAATAAACACTTAACACGAATCAACAAAAATATCTTTCCATGTGTTTGTTTCAAATACTAAAATTTGGTTTGAAAACAAAAGCACAATATCAAGCCAAGTTAAAAGGTCGTACAGGTTGGACGTCACTAACCCGGAAAACTTGGGACCAAAAATTTGCCGAATTAGCGGATTTTCCGAACCAGTGAAGCCTATAGGAAAATGGCAAAATTAACTGTAAATTGAAAAAAAATAATAATTATCAATTAGAGTATTCACTGTTACTTTTACTGTAAATTTAACAACTATGAACCAAAAGTATTCACCGTAAATTGAAAAATCATGAACCAAAGTATTCACTGTACATTTTACTGTAAATTTCAATTGCCGTCCCATCGAAGCTGATGTCAGATTAATGAATTCTGGATTTGTGAGGTGCAGCCTGTATTAAAAAACGATTCTTTGTTTTAGACTTGAACGAATTTAAAACACAAAAGTTAAATGAAATAAAACGAAAAGAAACGAAAATAAGTCAAGATATGAGTGACTCAACAGTTATAGGCATAAGTTTATAACTTTGTTTGAAGCACCCTGTACATTTGTCACATCTTGTCATTCACACACAGTGAACGAATAATGAAAAGTGTTAATGGTGCATTTTGTTTATATACTATTGAAATAATGTTTTGTCTTTTTCTTGTTTTTTTTTGCAGACCAATGACGCATTAGGCAGTTGGTTCAATTGGCTTTATTTTATACCCCTTATAGTTTTGGGGTCATTTTTTATGCTCAATTTAGTACTTGGTGTTTTGAGTGGGTAAGTTACCATTTTTATTTTAAATATTTATTAAATAAAATAATATCCATTTATTTAATAGGGTAGTATTGCTAATTTGCCGATATTTTCTTATTGTCAAGGAATATTAATCAGTTTGTTTTTTTGACACATTACAGTGAATTTGCAAATGAAAAGGGACGGGTTGAGAGAAGAACAGCTTTCTTGAAAGATCGGATGAAGAAACAGTTTGATGTAGCTCTGAACGGTTATTTTGAATGGATATGCAAAGCGGGTAAGATTTTAACCAATATGAAACCACTTTTGTACAATTTAGTTTTCTTAACATATTGGATGTATTCATTGCACATAGATATTACAGGCAACTCTTGGTTTCTAAACAAGTTCCCTTCTAAAATGTCTGATTTGTTGACCCCCCTCCTCCAATAAATCCGCCACTGCTTACATATAATTCATATGGGGCCCCGCAGTGACAGAGTTGCCATGGGCCCAGCCTTCTCCTAGGGCCGGCTCTGGATGTATGCATTATAAAATTACTACAAGTAAATAGCTCGTCAAAAATGACAAAACGTTTTTTTAACTCATGTTGCTTTGCAAGATCAGTTAGTTATTTATTGTTTTAACTTGTATTGCTTGGCAATATTTATTACCGGTACAGTTAGAGTATCGATTTTGGCATTTTCACACACTGTGGTGCTTCCATAGCTGGTGAAGAGGCACTTTCTAGTCTTTTATTATTAGAGATTGTGTTATATGATTTGTTGTATATAATGCGCAACGTACAATGAAATTAATAGAAAACAACCCACGATATTTGTAAATCGAATGTTCATTAAACCAAGAGTTGCCTGTTATCAAACTAATTTTTGTTTTAACTTACTTTTTCATTCCATTGACTAATGAAATGTTGATCACTTTGTGTACTACAATTCCAAGAACATCACTTCATTTTTTATGTACAATTTAACCTCGTTAAACCGCCACTACTTGGTTCTGGAAAAAAAGTGCGGCGGTTCAGCATTGAACCACTTGAACTTTGAACTTTGTCGATTAATCTGCACATTTCTCTTTTCTTTACAGAGGAAGTTATTCTTGCTGAAGAACGAACAACAGAAGAGGACAAATTGCACATACGTGAAGGTAAGAAAGGTCGCCATGTTTTCTTGCAGCAAAATTTTTTTTCTTAATATCTTTTTATTTTTGCATATGTATATATTATATTGAAAGTCTGGCTTTTTTTAGAGAATGCAGTAGGTTCAGGCTCTCGTTCAGGCTGCTTTCACTTTGGCCGCTGTTGGCTATTTCAGTGTGAAAACCGTCCAGATGCAGTCGATAACTCTTGCAACATGCGTAGATCCTATACATGTTATCGACTGTGGACGGTTTCCACGTTAAAAATTGCGCTAACAGCATCCAAAGTGGACGCGTCCTTTAAATCTCAGATAAATCAACTTTTTTTTTTTTAAATTGTTAGTCTTTGCGAGCTGCAAAGCAATTATTTTTTATTAGTGTTGCTGTGTACTTTTAGAGTTTTTTGCATTTTATTAGCCGGATGAATGAATGAATTGGTTTTTCGTATTACCGTTTTTTTTTTTTTGGCTTGTAGTTCTTAGACTTGGTGCTGCTGCTGCTGCATTAAATTGTGGCTGCTGATGTGCTTGAAAAAAAAAAAAAAAAACAGTATATTTTTAAATGTCTATGCGTAGAAAATTTTTCTATAAACATTAGACCTGGTCTGCATTTTGGCACCATAAAAAAAATAAGTAGCATCGTGGTAGTAATGTAGCAAAAAAAAGGTGGTCCTCACTACCGTAGTAATTGGATGTAATTTCGTCTGTGTCAAACACTTTGTTCTTGGTTTTGATCAGCTCAAAGGCGGTTAGCATCAAAACGGAAGAAATTAATAAAATCATCCGAAAAAAGTAAGAGCACAGACACTGAAGAAGAGGAAGAATTAGAAGAAGAAGGTAAGAAGAAGGTAGGGTACAATTGTGTATCTTACCTTCGCAATCAGAAGAGATGTCAAATTTTTTGTTTTTGTTTTTGTTTTTTGTTTTTAGTGGAAAAAATATTTTTTGGTTTTTGAATTTTTCGTTTTTTAATGGTGTTCAGTTGTCCACGCGTCGGTGGACGTGAAGGGAAATTACTCCCTTGCCATATACGACTTTCCGATCGAAGCTCGGCACTATACGTCACGGTGCTCCGGCAATGCTCATTGACATGTGCTATATACATGCTGATAAAATAGTTGACCGATTTGGTTCGTTACACCACCAGTTTAGAAACGAAGACCAGAATTTTTTTTTTAAATAGATATATGTTAATTATTTTTTTTTTTTAATAGACACGATGTTAACGTTCTACAGATATACCAATTCATTCATCCATCTTTATTTGTTTATTTAATTTATTTATATTTTTTTACTTGGATCCAAATTAATGCTTTTTTCTTTCTTGTATCTTTATATGACACATGACAAATTAATACGTTTGTTTTTTTTATCCTTTGTTTTGTGTACGGTGTTTCTTTTTTGGAATAAGTGCGAATTTTATGTTTGGATGTTGAAAAGAACAAAAAAATTAATTCTTTTTGTTTTTAATTTTTTAATTGATAACTTGGATCAATTCATTTATTCGCTATGTTTTGCAGAATATAGCATGTAAAAGTGCTTTTTGCACTGAGAGTAGCACAATTCAACAAAAAAATTTAAAACAAACTATTTGAACTGAATTTGCCATGTTTTGCAGAATATAACATGTTAACGTGGCTTTTATTTTAATGTTTTAATCGATTGATTTAGTTTATTGACCAGGTAGGATTTTTTTTATACACGTTTTGCCTCCCTCCTAGCGGTTTCATCAGGTAGGAAAACAAGGGAAAGTGCAAGAGACAAATACGAGTGCACTGTTTACACAGCCATCTTAACCACACTTTGCCAGTTCACCCGTGTCTCTCTGTCGCACTTTTCTGTTTCTCGACTTTCTTTTCCATCCGACGAAGCCTCTGGGAGGGAGGCGAAACGTTGTGTGGAAAAAATTCACCCGATTCAGTAAGGAAAAAAAAATTTTTTTTTCCCACTTTCCAGTGATAAATTATGTTTACCAGGGTGTATTATGCTTTCTAGTTTTCATTTTTGTTCAATTGTACAGGTTTTTCTATTGGACACGTATGAAAGATCTGTATGTTTTTATGTTTGTTTATTAATTTAGTTTTATTTAATTCTGTATGTAACATCTTTTCTGCCTCTGTATACAAACTAAGTATATGTGTAACACAGCAGCAGCCTATAGAACTTGAAGTGGCATTGTAATGTCTCGAGGCAGAGTTTTTCTAACATGTCCACTGCTTCATCTTTGTGACAACTATGGCATGAACACTTCTTAATGTTCTTTTCATATTCATTCACTGATGCCCCTTCATCCCATCCTGTTGCAGTGCTACAAAAAAAGAAAGGTAATTTTGGTTCCCCTGGCTTCTTATAAAAGTGTAGTTACTTTAATTTTCCTTATTTGTATATATATATAAAAATATATATATATATATATCCCCCAGTGACAGAATGGTTGCAGTGCGTCTTGTCAAGCTAAAAAATATGCAGGGTGTCCTTGATTTATGCGAGTGTCTTTAGTTTATGCGAGTTTAGTTCATGCGATTTTGCAACAAAATACTCTGGATGCTGGTTATATCAGCAAGAAAATTCTGTTAATTGGCAATTCTGCCACACGAGTGACAGTGTTCCCGCAACTGATGATTTTCTTCTACAGTGTGCATGTTACCTGTTGATTAAATCCTGAAGCATATCCTACTGGAATTGTCCGATGTGGTTTTTCTTTTTATAGATATATTTATATATAGATATATTTTCATTAGATATATTTATATATAGATATATTTTCATTAGATATATTTATATATAGATATATTTTCAATATATTTAATTATTGATATTTTTGATATATGTAAAATACAAGTATTTATAAAAGGTTAATTTTGGCATAAATCGAGGACTACCTGTATATGCATATTGACTTTTTGTTGTTACGTGTTAATTTGTTTTATTTGTTTTTTTTTTAAACATGTTTCTGGTTAAATCGCTTGCGAAGATCTTTATCTCGTTGAGTTTAGCAAGTTCTGGATAAATTGCTGCATTAGCCTTTGAAAACTGCCGTTTGGTGAATCGCCTTTGTTCACCATGTGGAACGAAGACTCGATGATTATCTAATTTTATTTTTTAAATAAACATGAAATTACGTTTTCCACATGCTTTGTAAATGATACTGAAAGCATCGCATCTAAAATAGCGTTCCTAAGAATTATTTTTTCAAAGTCCAACACGTGAAAAATTCGAATCCAACCATTCTGTTATTGTAGTTTTTATCCCCTTAGTTATTTAGGAATTAATCCAATCACTTTTACAATAGTCACACACTGTAGGAATGAGCACGGGCACTCGATAGATAGATATGAAGTAGTTGATAAGCGTAGAACAGTTTTTCTAGTTGCATAGGTCTTAGATAGGTTTAGGATAAGTTGTATTTATTTTTTGTCTTGAAAAGTCGAGCTAGACGACTCGCCGAACAACGACACATTCTTTGAAGGCTTACCCGTGCATCGATAAAACATTTCTTCTTTTCTCACTACACACATGTAAAATAACACTATTTTATAAGATGATATATTAAGAAAAAATATGTATAAATATATCAAATTTATATATATATATATATAGCTTCGGCAGCTCTACACACGATTTTGTTTTTCTTCAAATCTGCGTGCATACTTAAGCCTTCAATATATTCTCCTGTATTTCACTGTTTTGTCAATGTGATACTTCTCTTGATCTTCATCACTTTACATGTTTTTCGTCCAACGCTGTAAAAAAAAAAAAAACATCTTGCTATTTGCTATGTTATTTTTCCAATCGTATTTTGTGCAGTTTTTGTTTGGATTGGTTAAAATATTGTTAAATACAGTCATGGCATTTTATACATACAAAAGTTTGATGACATCATTTTCAACACTCTAAAGAGTTAACAGTTTGAGAAAAGTCATTAAAACATGTATAAATTTACTTCTGTATTTGGCAACAGTTATTAATTCGTATAGTAAATTTGTTTGTGAAACCATTTAATGTTTAAAAAAAAAGTAACACCATCAAATCGTTTGAAATTTTATTTTTATTTCAGTAATTGATTCTTCTAAAAAAAAATATATATTTTTTTTTTTTAATTTTGAACTTATAAAATTTGAAAAAAAAAAAAAAGTTTTTATTTTATTCCACCAGGTATAACTTCAAATTGTAATCATTTTTAATTGAAATGTGAATGTTTGGTTATGTTTAGGCTTTTCACGGGCTTCCTACTTAAAGTCCAAGATGAAAAACAAAGGAGTTTGTAAAAGCTTCTGGCGAGCAGAGAAACGTTTTAGGTAATGTCCACAAATACTCCCCCTGGTAATAGGGTTGCCACCTTTTGAAGTCCAAAAAAAAAAAAATAAAAAAGACATTGAACAAAATAACATTTTATATAGTGTGAATTTAGTTTTCTTTTAGTTTTATGTAGTGCAAGTTTGATGTCTATAGTGTTCTGAAGAACTTATTTATATTTATTAATAATGTTAAAATGTTAGGTCAGGCTCGTCACTGAGAGTTATACATTGAAATTGAAACTCACTTTTTCTCAAGAAGATCGCTACTGTTTCTGGAATGTCAGTATTTTTTGGAGAAATCGATCCATTTTTTTTTAAATAAAGGACATTTTATATCCTTTATCACTAAGGGACAAATTATTCAAATAGTATGCTGTCCTTTAAAATAAAGGACAGGTGGCAATCCTACCTGGTGACTATAACGTAATGAGTTATATATAATGTAATCTCATATATGTTTTTTTTTGTTTTGTTTTGCAGGTTCTTTATTCGCCACGTTGTAAAAACTCAAGTGTTTTATTGGGCCGTTATAGTCTTGGTATTTTTCAACACCTTATGTGTAGCAGTAGAACACTATAATCAACCTGATTGGCTATCCGAATTTTTATGTAAGTTGTTTCAGCTTTTGAGTTTGTCATCGACATTGATGACATGTTGTTGATGTTCCCTTTTTTTTCCTCTTTCGTTGCAGTTATCGCCGAATACGCATTTCTGGGACTTTTTCTCTCAGAAATGTTTTTTAAATTATACGCCCTGGGTCCTCGCACTTATCTCGAGTCATCTTTTAATAGGTTTGATTGTGTAGTAAGTATGAACATTTTGTTTTTATTTTACACTGTCAACAGGTATATGATTTTTCTTGTTGGTTGTACATTGATTACCTCACTATATTTAGGCCTATATTTACATAGACAGGGGTGGGCATTAATAGGTATACAGTTGCAATACACAATGTCTATAAGTTAATTTACAACTTTGTTTCTTAATAACATAACAAAAGTGGATAACTTTGCATGGAACAGTTTTCAACAACGTGTTTATCATCTGTGAAAGTTGGTACATAAATAGGCAGAGCATTTTTTAACAAGGACACTGTGCGACAACATTTGTCTACCTGTGTGTACAAACTCATGTGGGAAAATAACTTTCACGGATGATGAACATGTTAGTTGAAAAACTGTTGTTTTTGTATTAGAAACGAAGCCGCAGCTCTATAGTAGAGTGGAATCCGGTTATTATAATCACGGATAATTTATCAATCGGCTATTTTTATGATTATCAATCTGTGTCAAGACACTGTTTGATGTTCTGTATCCATCGTTTAATGTGATCAACCGGCTATTGTTTATCAAAAAGTCCCAAAGTGATCACATCAACCGGACTCCGCTGTATTATACTATACTGTACGGTTGCGTATCTTATCATTGCTAACATTGACACCCTATTGATTGAATTTAGGTTATAGCTGGCAGTATATTTGAAGTTGTTTGGTCCCATTTCAAGGATGGATCTTTCGGCTTATCTGTCCTACGAGCCTTGCGTTTACTCAGGATATTTAAAGTCACTAAGTAAGAATTCCCATTTCACTTATATTATGCTTGTTGTAGTTTCTGTTTTTCTGTTGAATAGTAAATTTCCAGGTGGATTCATAGCCATTTGATTGTGCATAGTTTTAACTTAAAATAGGAATAAATTATGCTTTTCCAGTAACTCTTCTTTATTCATGATGGATACAATTCTGGAAAGTGCCAATGTCACTAAAACTGTTGTTAGATTTAATTAAAAGTCAAAAACTCTGCATAGTACTAAAATACTGTGGGTAACGAGGGATCACTAACTGTAATTTTTTCGTTTTCTGTTTTTTCTTTTTGGTAAGTTTGTTTGAAGTTCAAAATTCTTGTATGTGTCTTGATAGATATTGGACTTCACTCCGCAATTTGGTTGTTTCATTATTACGGTCAATGCGTTCCATCATTTCTTTGTTGTTTCTGCTATTTCTGTTCATCCTCATCTTTGCATTACTCGGGATGCAATTGTTTGGCGGGCGGTAAGTAACCTTTAGACACTAATGGTTATTTTGATGCTTTTAAATTGGATAGTTGAAAAATTCCTGTTTTCCATAATTAACTAAATCTTCTTTTGTAATCAATGAGCATGTACACTTTACACACACAAGTACACTTTACACACTAAATGTACTTACAATAAGTACACTTTACACACACAAATATCAACTAATCTATTAAACAAGAATTTATTTTGAAAATTATCAAGAATTAAGGATTTTTCATCAGCATTACGGTGAAATTCGCTTTATGCTAATGTAAATGACACGAACCTTTCTTAGCTGTGATTTTGTAGTCTTGTTAGTAGAATGTCTTTTAACATACACTTTTTTAAAATCACCCTTAAACATGTTAAAATGAAACAAGTTAACGTTGAAAAAGTTAAGTTTGAGTTTGTCATTTCTTGAAATTTAACCAAAGAATGAACATACCAAGTCTAGGATAGTTAACTAATTGTTAGTGGATAACTAATTAGCTTAATGGTTTGTGCAGTTTTTTATTTTGAGTGTTTTAAGTTACTCTACAAGATTTCTTTTAAGTTATTTTGATTTTAAACACTATGGTAACATTATACTATAAAATTATTTAGGAATTTATGCATGTGATGCACTTGATTATTGAAACTGGAATTCTTTAACATTTGCTTTTCCATTTATTGAAAAAATTATCTAAGGTAACTTTCAAATATAATTTTTTTCAATTTAGTTATTTTTGTTAAAATTAAAATTTGTTCAGTAAAAGAAGTTTTACATAAATTCTGATAGACGTTAACTTTTTCAAAACTTTTACAGTGTGTTTCAGAGTTCCCTATTACAAACTTCTAGGGCTTGAAAAGAGCTACAAGCAATAAAAGTTTGTAATAAGAACTTTGAAACACCCTGTATTTGCAAACTAACTTAATTATATAGCAACTACTAACTTATGTATAGTAGAAAAAAAATTATTTTAATTAGTATGTCTAACTTTTTTTTGATTAATATACAAGAGGTCCTTGATTCATTCATAGTCCTTGCTCCATTCACGGTCCTTGATCCAGAGGGTTATGTCTATGCAACCTTGTATATCCAAATTTTACGTGATTCAACCAAATTTCAGTGTTCAACCACTTGGTATAAAATTTCCCAATAGCAATAAAACATTTGCTGGGAGGATTTCACCTGTTTGCATATTAGCGAAATCACACATTAGGAACTCGCATAAATGAGAAGGACTACCTGTATATCAATCAACATCGATTGAGTTGCCTTGGATACATTTTTTATGGTTTCCATTTATATGTAACGTTATTTTACTAGTAGATACAGTTATCCGACAAAGACTTATTTTCAACGAGCTTTGTCAGACATTATTATAAATAATGCCACTCCGTCAGATTTGGTCTCTTTTTTGATTGGCATGTCTTTTCTATTCTATGCTGTGTACTATAACGTCTCTCTCTTTCTCTAATTTGTCATCTTGCTCAAGAGCTTTGCTGTTTTCAACTTTAAATTAGCATTTGCTCACAAAACTTCAGTGGTGCATAACATAGAAATTATTCTTTTTGACTGACCTTGTGCTCTGCTGTTATATCTATTTATTTTTGTATACAGTATATACATACAGGGGCATCATTAGGGGGTAGGTATGCTGAGCATGAGCCCAGAAGGGCCAAGACCCAGAATATTTGTACTAAGGCCAGGGCCCAGAATTTGTATCAGGGCTAGGGCCCAGAATATTTGTAGGGTTAAGATCCCCAGGACATTTATATTAGGGCCCAAAATATTTGTATTAGGGCCAGGGCCTAGCATAATTGTTGGGTCGAGATCCAGAACATTTATACTAGGGCTAGGGCCCAGAATATTTGTACTAGGGCCAAGGTATTGAATGCTGAAATTTAACTTGATATCAAAATATTTTTATTCTATATTTACATGTAAATGTAACTGGCAAAATGGTGGTTCAGGCTCATGCTCAGGATTACTTTATTACTTAGAGATGCCCCTGCATACGTAAGTGTTTTCGCAACACTTATATATATGTATATATACGTATATAAATGGAATGGTAGTGTTTTTTGAAATTGTTCTGGTCGAAATGATGCCTAAATCTATTTTCAAATCTTTGTTTTTTGTGTTTTTTCAATTTGAAATTCACTTTCTACTATTGCACTTTTCAAGTCTGCATTTTTTTGTCAATGTTGAAACAAAACAACATGATGAGTTTAATGTTTGCTAAAATGAGAATTACTGCATTGATGGTGTTTTATTCTTAATTTATTTTTTTACTTTTTTTTTTGTTTGATATAATTTTTTTTCATGCATTCGATAGTGAAACAGCTGAACCAGCATTTTACGATGATTTATATTTTTTTTTTCCCATTTGTAGTTTTTTTCATTAGTTTGTTCTGATATTCACAGGTTCAACTTTCCTGATGACACCCCGCCCATCAACTTCAATACCTTTCCTATTGCCTTGCTCACAGTTTTTCAGGTAGAGTTTAGTTGGTTGTGATGATTTAGTTTAAACCACCCTCCCCCCTCAAAAATCCCTCTATCCTTTGCTACTTGTAGTAACACAGCACTGCTTGAAGGAATGTGATTTTATTTATTTTAAATTTTTTTTCTGTTTTATTTTTTTTGCCGTGAAAAGTGTCAGGTTGGTTTTGTACGATGAGGGCATTGTTTGTTAGGGCAGGACATTACGTTAACTATAATGAAAACAAAAAAAAAATCGCGTGCATTGGTGTTATCACGACGATGACACCAATTATGGTAGTCTTCTCTTCTTAGGTTCGACTTTGAGGAAGGAGCCCCTGCTGAAAACTTCAATTCGTTCTCTATAGCTTTGCTAACAGTTTTCCAGGTATTGTAAGTGGAGTTAGTTGCGAGAGCAACGGTTCTATCTCAGATTTTAGGATGATTAAAAAAAAAATGACCGTATTATTTCGCGATTGAGATCCAAAAATTACGGAATATTATTATTATTGGTAGAACCTCATTAAAACAGTGGTTTTTAAAATTTTTGTTCACTTATTTATCTATTGACAAGAATTATTATTTTTTTTGTGTGTGTTCACCATAAGAAGTAAATTGATGATGATACATTTTCTGAATATGAAAAGTTTGGTTACAACTATTACATGCGCAAGTGAAATTTTGTATTTTCAGTATGGACATAGAGTGTTAGCAAACCACCAGCAATTTTATTGTTTGTGGTTACAACATTGTTGTGTGGAGTTATTCACAAAACAATGTTATGACTTCCAACAGAAAATAATTCAAAATTTTCACCGTACTTAATGTGAAAAATTATCTCGTGTTCATCTTATAATAGTAACTTATTGAAGCCTCGTTTAAACCAGTACTAATTTGGGCAAAATATTGCATTTATTGTTGGCTTCATGCTACAATACAAGTTGCACCTCACTAGTTTGGCATCAGCTTTGATGGTTCGGCGATTGGAATTTACAGTAAAATATACAGTGAACACTTTGTTAAATTTTTGTTAAATAATTGTTAAATTTACAGTTTATTTTGCCATTTTTCCCTAAGCTTCACTGGTTCAGAAAATCCAGTAATTTGGCAATTTTTTGGTCCTAAGTTTTCCGGATTAGTAAGGTTCTACCTGTATATGCTTATTGAATTCTAACAACAAAATAGGGATTTTGTGTGAAGTGACACTTATTGCAAAATAAACCAAATATACTGCATCATGTTTATCATTAAGATTAAGAAAATTTAACATCATTTCAAACTTCTTTTCATGAACCTTAAGAGTTTGTATCAGATTTTCGAAAATTTACAACATGAAATTTGGAACGGTATTTTAAAAAGTCTAGAATTTGGAAAGACCTTTTTTTTTATACAGGTTTTATTTTATAATAATTTATGATGAAAAATTTCTTTATTTGGCAAATCTGAAATATTGTAATTTCTACTTAATTATTGAAATCAAAATTTGCATGTATTTCTTAAAACAGTGTTGTTGATCACTAAGCAAATTTCAAGAAGCTGTAGAAAACTTGTTTTATTGAGGTTTGACCATACCATGGATCTAGATTTTAAAAAATATTCGAAAAGTTGAATTGTTTTATGGTCATTGAGCTACTTTTGTTTTACGCTTCTATTTTCAAAATTTTGAAAAACTCGGTTGTCGCTAACTTTTGCTGGGAGAAAAAAATTCCGGTTAGAAAAATGCAGTCAATCTGTCCTCTATGAGTATAAGAAAAACGTGATTGCAAAGTGTTAACAGCAGCTTTTAAAAATGATCGTCATTTATGTGACTTTTGTTATTATTCCTTCATTGTATATTACATATACATAGATTGCCTTTGATGTTGTGTTCCTCTCATCATTGTTGTTGCTTTTCTAAACATCGTAGTTATTATTATTATTATTCTTGTGACCGGGCATGGTCTTGGTGATAGTGTTTCGGTGTGCAAAACCCTTCAACCTTTTGGTATTCGCATATGTGTGTACATGTGCCATATTAACCTGAATGCACAGTAACCTTAAGTTATTTATGTTAAGTTAGTACTTAACACAGTCTTGCGACAATGTATGTAAGTAAAAAGAAAATCAGGACAGCAAAGGCAAAATTTAAACTCTTGAAATGCAGTAAGGCCCTACTCAGGCCCAGGTTAGGATCTAGATTCTAGTCCCTGCTGAAATGAGAAAATTGCTGAAAAGCGGAACATTGACATTTTCCATCTGGGATTGTTATATACAGGGTCGTCTTTATGCGTGGGCAAACTGAGCAATCGCCAGGGGCCTCATGATGCTCCCATATAATATGGCAACATATGTTTGAATAAGCATAAGGGCCTAATGCGCTGCTGTTGCCCAGCCTACAATGCTATAAAGACAGCCTTGGCTATATACATGTATAAGTTTTCAGTATCATGTATGCTTAATAGATCTAGGCGTAAATGCTAGGCCTAAGATGTGAAAGTAAGCCTAAAAAGAATATACATGCTGACTGATGCATGTACAAAAGCAGGGTCGGAGCTGTACGTGATGAACATGAATACAATTGAAGGGCTTTGGGCAATGTAATGATAAGCCACATTTTGAAAATTGTTCAGGAAAGCCGTTTTTCTGGTCAGAAACTCCATTGAGTGTCATACTGAGCAGCAAGGTGATTTTCTATATTATGCTGCCATTTTCTGGAAAAATTCAGGAAGTGGTAAAGTGACAAGCTAGATACTGTATTGAGGGACAGTTTGATGTAAAAATGTCATTTTTGGAAAAAAGTGTGGCTTATCATAACTCTTATCGTAGTGTGGCTTATCAAAACTCTTCAATTGAACAGTGTCGTCTAGCAGAATGCACCAAAAAAAAGTGGGGCCTTTACTGTATTGTTTTTATTTTTTATAATTCACCTTCAGTAAAATAGTTAAAAAATTTCGATTTTGCATTATTATTATTTGAGTTAAAAAGTTTGATAGAGGACAGATTTATTTTTCAATATTTTCAGTGATCAGTGTCAATTGGCTCATTAATGTATACAGTTGTCCTGATATACCATGATTATTACATGTAGAATCAGGCAAAGATTGCTTCGACGGACAGCAAAGATAAAACAGATACTTTTGTGACAGATATTAACAGGTGAAGACTGGAATGAAGTAATGTATTATGGCATTAAGGCTCACGGTGGCATTGAAAAAGGAATGCAGTACAGCCTATATTTCATCATATTGGTGCTGTTTGGTAATTGTATCCTTTTATATACATTTGTAACGACGACCACTGGGTTGGTTGGTGAACAGTTCTGGTTTATGATCTTGACGTTGTTAAAAGATACCCTATTGAATGTATTCTTGGCCATCGCTGTTGACAACTTAGCCAGTGCGAATGAAATGACACAGGCAGAAGAAGAACAAGAGGAGGAAACAAAGGAGGTAGATTTGTGTATTTTGCACACTTTCTAATTTTTATTCAATACAAAAAATGAGGAGTTGTGTGAATGATCCTCTTAACTTTTATCACGTGTACAGTTAATTTCCCGTTTCACACGGGAATGTAGAGTTGTTTAAAGCGGATTGTTTCTGTTATAAATGGGGATGTACTGTCGCGTCTTACAGCAATTTATTTTTTGCATTAAAAGGGGGATGTCATTTTTCTGTGGGTTTTGATCGATACGAATGACTTCGGGCAATATAATGATGAGCCACGTTTTGGAAATCGTTCAGAAGAGCGGTTTTTTTCTGGTGAGAAACTCCATATAGTATCATATCGAGCAACAAGGTGATTCTCTGCATCATGCTGCCATATTTTGATAATCCAGGAAGTGATAAAGTAACAATCTAGAAACAGTACTACTGATGTGAAAATGTCCTTTTTAAAAAAAGTGTGGCTTATCATTTATATTGTCCTTTATATGTATGCATGCCACATATAGTTTATGATTGAAAATTGATAAGTTATAAGATTGGAACATGAATTTATAAATTACTACAAAGTTCATGATAAAGCAGAATTTTTCCAATGTGGTGACATTCTGTCGTTTATGTACAGAATGCAAGCATTTGCGCAAAGGATGCCTTCCGAAAGATGCTTAAAGTGAATTTTGGTGTTGCATGGAAGATTTTTTTTTTTCAAGATCAATTGAAAGCATGCCCAGAATAACGTCAAAAATTCTGTATTGAGGAGATTATGGAAAAACATGCTTCATACATGGACTTAGCTAGTGTCGCAACGCAACAGACAAACTCATACCTACCTAAAACATGCATATATTACTTTGACATTGATCACCTAATAACAGTACATGACAATCAATGTGTTGCTGAATACTTTTTTAGCCATTTACTCGAAACTGTGAATTGGCTCATGCAACATTATTTTGGGCAATCCTTGAATTGTTGGATTGGTTCCCCTGTTATTGATTTTTTGAACTGATTGGTCAATGTCATGCTTCACCATGCACTTATAAAGTACAATAGCCAACTCATCTTGATACCTGAATTGGAAGATAGATGGCTTCAAGATGACCCTTGACTTTTATAGAGTAGAGATCTAAAATATGAATTTCTACACATATACAAGTTATTACAGTTGGTGGTGTTTGTTTGTAAATTTGAAAATTTCTAATGGCAATTTCATTTGAAATTCGTTTCAGAGAGCGAAGGAAGAACTACAGCGCGAGATTGCTGGGTTGCAATCCCGAGGCATAGGTCAGGAAGGTGGGACTGCTAATGTTTGTTCTACGTCCCCATCGCCAGGTGATATTTTGGATACCAAAGGAGATAAAGATAACAATAACCATGCTGATGATGGTACGCAGCTTTATCATCACCAAAATTTACAGGCTTTCCCTGCTTTATTTGATAGGCTGGGCACCAAAACATTGTTGAAAACTCGAATTTGTCAAAATGCAGAAATCCAGTCTTTTTGTCCTCCAAAATATGAATAATTGCAGGGCCGGATTTAGGTGTGGTGTGGTCCTAAGCTATGTTAAATTGTGAGGCCCCTATTTTGGGATTCAAGACTTTTATTTGATATTTTTTAATCGATTTTTGAGAAGCCTTGAGAAGCCTTTAAAACTGAGGCCCCTCCAGATTGTGAGGCCCTAAGCTGTAGCTTATTTAGCTTATAGTGTAAATCCGGCACTGGGTTTGACAAGAAGTTGACGTCAGTTCACAAATTGCTCGACTTCCACACCAAAAATTGCATGTGACAGACCTATAACCAAGAACATTCTTCTATCGTACATAAGTGAAGGCTCATTTTATAAACCCATAAGAACACTGCATGCAATTTCTATTGTATTTTAATTCATTGTGTGCGGGACATTATCCTAGCATAAATCATAAACCCTCTCTGTATCGATCACCATAAACATACTTACCAAAGGGTTCTCGGCACGCTTTGCTTCGCTGAAAAATTAAAGAAAATACAATAGAACCAATGACTAAACAATCAAAATAAATCGTTTTTAATCAAATCATGCACATGGTCCAATTGGAAGTTCTCTTCGTATTAATCGCTAACTTAAGTTCTGAACTACATTATTGTTTATATGGAAGCACAACATTTTAAACTAAAAAAATAATAATTTACCATACATAAAATTTCTATATCTTCAAAAAACAAACATATAAAGCATTCTTTTTATCTCTCTTACCGACACATCTGCAAAAATAGATATGAAAATGAAAATATATTTCAAAATAAATCTTATTTGCAGCAAAAATAAATTTGCCCCGTTTCGGCATATTACGGACGAAGAAAAACGAAACGAAAAATTACAAGACAGCGGAAGCATTTCATCATTGCTAAGAATACTGTTCTATAAAAAATGTCATCATAATTACGTATATAAAAAAATCAACAAAAAAATCACAAAAAAAAAAATAGAAAAAAAACAAAATATTGATTTGATGGTTTGGAAAAATATATAATCGAAGTTACGAACCGTTCAAGAATTACTTGCTTTACTCTTGCTCTTATTGGCAAAAATCTTGATCCCACCACTGAAATCGGCAGTGACAATGATGTATCCGATGTTGCCTTCGATCCTGGAAGGACCGCCCAAACCGTCTGTTTTCTCGTTATCCAACTGTTTGAAGATGAGATTTGGTTTGGGAGCGAAAACCGCCGCAGTCACCACTGCATTGTGCGCTACGAACGATACCAAATAAAAAAGGTTTATAACTAATTAATCCATATCATGATATCATAAAACAATATATGCATTTCCATATGTCGAACTTTGGATATCCAGTTACCGCCAAGCAGTGAAAATTAGATCTTGATTACAGGTGTGGGCGAATGGTTTCGGCTTACCTAGACGCATTTGAACCATTCACCTACAATTCGATACCTGTGATCATTATTAGCTCTATATCGTGTGACACCTCTAATGTTTTAAATTTAGATTAAGACAATTCAATCATCATTCCAATACAATATTAAACCATTAGCTATCATCTCGTTCGTTGACTTTTATTTTGAACATAGATGGTCTCTAATTGTTTGTTTTTTCAAATATTTATTAAAAATCAAATGGTAAATAACAATACAGGGTGTTCCTCAAAGTCCAAATGGAGCAAATTATAACCACAAATGTTATGCATCAAAATAAACAGGAACATTATGTATTTGAATTGCCCGCCACCATTAGTTGATATCTTATGTTACTAAGTGGCGCTACTTGGCCCATAGATAATATTTTCATCCTTAGATGGTAGCACAATATTATCAGTATCACAAACTATAAATATTACTTGTATTATAAAAAACACAAGTTTAATAGCCTTTAAACGTTCAGAAAGTGCCACAAGTGAACGTTCCAAAAGAACACAAAAAAGTTATAATACGTACATGACATAATGCAGTTATTATTTTCTCTGTAACCTTATACTGAACAATCTTCCTAACATAGTTTTGGTAATGAAAGTACATTTCAGGAATGTAATATACAAGGAATTGACTACTTGACGTTTCATTATTTGAACATGCGATTCTATTTTTACGTTACAAAAAGTAGCCAACATTTTTTCAATTCAAAGGAAATGGAAAATGAGAAATCAATGAAAGATATCGAAAAAAAATGAAAATTTCCAAGCTGACGGAAATCTTAGCAACCACCTCCCCCCAAAAAAATTATTTTAATTCCAAATCCTGTATCAAAATAATCTCGCACAAAAAAAAATGTATCAGGATGTTGCTCCAAAGTATCCATTTAGGATGATTAAGTATACTGTCTATCAAAAACAACAACAACAAAGGAACTTTTCTGTTTTAAAATTATGCTCCGCAATAATAACTTATCAACATTATCTTAAGAAAGAAAACCGGCTACAATCTTTAGTATCATCGTAAATGGTGTCAAACCTTGATAACTTTTTGATCGAACCAGTGCAATGTTATATAGCGAGATAATGAAGGAATTCACGTAATAAGCTAAACAAAAATATATCGCTCATCATTAAACTCACCTTTGATTCCTTCCCAGTAATCGTTGCGATCTCGTCGTGCCGAGGAGAATTTCGAATAGTCGTAATGAGTTTTCCAAGCGTAAAAATATTGATTTTCAGATCCGCTAATGATGTGCTTTCCATCATGACTATGATTGATAAAAACAAAAACAAAAAATGTCTTAGAAATTTGGTCAACATAACAATAATCTTCAAACAAACCCTTCAGAAAAGTCCACTAATAGTACATATCCATACAAGACAATCCTCGATATATGCGAGTTCCTGATATAGTATGAGCGACTGAACACTGAAGTGTAGCTACTTTACAAGAATTTTGATGCATACGCGATTTTCAGTTTGCAAAAAACATAGCCATTGCATAAATTGGACCTCCTGTATATGAAACGGTACACTTGTATACAGTGGCGGATTTAAAAGCGACTCATTGGGGGGGGGTCTCCTAAAATTTCATGACATATCTGAAAATTACGTCGTTTTTGTGGCAAATCAAGCTCCATATGAATGTTTTGAGTGCTGCACAATTTAGCCGTTTTTGTCACACTTTAATCCATGAAAACATCCAAAAAAGCAAGAAAAACATCAATGGACTAAACATGTTTTGGGAGGAATTTTAAACCCCCTAAACCTCCCCCATAAATCCACCAGTGCTTGTATATTATTCGACATTATGCGATTTTGTGCAATGGTTGCACACAAGTAACAAAATGTTTGCTGAAACTTTGCCACTTGAATTTCAATAAATGCGATTTTGGATTTACTAAAGAAAACGATTTCCCTATAGAATAAGAAAGAAAAAGTGCTGACCAAACAGCATAAGATGTATCTTATTGAAATATATGATATAGCATTACTAATGTCAACCAGTAATGTACTTATTTCATTGGTGATTAGACCCTTGGAGAGCACTCACGGAAATTGTTTCTTTCACCTTATTCAGCAATTCAATTACAAATAAAAAATCACAAAACAATTTGCCAGATTAATATCTCGCAGTGATTCCATCACTTTAACGATTATTGAATCGACAAGATTACCCAACCAATGTCTTGTCGCAAACATCGATGAACAATCCCATTATCGAAAAAAGCCATGTGGTCATGAATTCAAACATTCGATGGTTAATAAATTCCAAATCTTAATGACGCTTTCAACGTGAAATTAACCATTATCATCATCATCATTACATCAGTAATAAAATGTGGCAACAAACCATTAACAACCAGACAACAGTTTGTTCATCCAGAAAAAACAACAGAAACAACTATTTTTTTTTGTGTGCTTCTTGATTTTGAATGAAAATTTCGCCAAGGTTTTCCGAGTACTCATCTACAAGGACAAAAGTTGTGAAAACTTCCATTCACCATCTGCCTGTACTGCCAAAAGGAAAAATCGAGAGGTGTGGCTCAAAAAGTTGCCAATGGGAAGAAAAAAACAAGTGAACCAAAACAGCTGACACTCTAAAATCTTGACTGGAGGCAGGGAACAATTTCGAGATGGCAAGGTTGGACTGAGTGATTGGTGAGTACCATCACCATGGGCAATCATATACAACCCTCACGTTGTCATTAATCTGGCTCACGCGGGAAATTAATGACCTACCACTGTTGCTGTGGATGGACCCCACCTTTGGAGGTGAGGCCTACAGTCTCTTTGCAATGGCATGGACTGCCTTTCGCACCTTGTAAATGAAATACCTCCATGAGCCGTGACCGTTCTTGTCTCTGAAAAGTTCCTCATTGCAGTCAGCATGTAGCAGAGAATGTCTCAAAGGTACATGACCTCAGCAACAAGTAGTAGTCCTCAGTTTATGCGAACTTCTGCAATACCCTCGCATGAAATCGAATATGGAATAATATAAAAATACACACAAACCACAAAAGACAATTCCAGCGTGAGGACCAGCATTTGGACCCATAACCGGTACACACATTTGAAAAAAAAGATGTCTTTAGAAATTTTGTCAGCCTGCATAATAGTCTTCAAACAACACCAACCATTCGTCAAGTCCACAAACTTTCTGTATCGAATACAGAAAGTCCTCTATGCGAGTTCCTATATTTGCAATTTGGCATGTTCCAGGTTGAAAAAACAATAAGTTTCAAGCCCATTTTACACGTCAAATTTTATCAATCAAATTCCATCGATTCCAACTTTTTCTGACGTTATACACACGTTCCAGGCACAGTTTTTGTGCTTTCAGTCAAACAACAAGTGCACTGAAACGCCCCTGGATGTGTGTATGACGTCAGAAAAAGTTGGAATCGATGGAATTTGATTGCAAAAGTTTGACATGTAAAAACCCCTCAAGAACATCAGTCACTTGTTCCCAAGATCCTAAACCACTGCAAAAAAAAAACGCACAATAGAGCAATTTTGTCGCCTATAACGAGCATCTCATAGAGTTTCTTTCGCCATATAATAATACTGTAGTATAATCCATATACCAAAAACAAACTCCTACAATTCAAGGACCCCATCTAGTTTATTGTAAGTATATGGATCCATACAAGATTGGTTAGTAATGGCCTTCAATTGAAAGAATAACTATAAACATCAGGAAACACAAACAACATGTTTTGCAATGTCAATCCAGAACTAAGGAGTGATAAGTTGTCACTGATAAAACATTAAACACACACACCCACCCAAGAAATCGTGCGATAACCTGCCCATAAACAGAAGGAAGATGATGGAAAAAAAACACCAACAACAAAAAATAATATAAAATGCGATCTCATCATCCTAACAAAGTGAGTGACACATTTAGCGATAAGAAAATGTGGATCAATTCCTCAAAAGAAAACTGAACTAAAATAAAAACCTATTCTAAATCACCAAAACAAATATGCCTGTACTGCACTTAACATGAGATAAATTGTGATATAGATTGTCAAACTTGGTACAACTTCTACAAATATGAAAAAACAAATGATAATCTCAAAGAAGATAAAAAATAAATATTTGAACAAGCATATTATGCTAACAAATTTCCTCAGAGAGCAATATAGTCTTCACCGTTTAATGTGCCAAGAATAACAACTTTGGAAAAAAATAACGACAAGGAACTAATCCACTTTGGTCACATATAGAATATATAATATCCGTTCATCACTGTTCCAATAACCCAATTTGTGGGTTTCAAGTTCGGTTTTTTATTTATTTATTTTACATGCATCTAGAAACATCAGCAAGTAATCTCTAGAAACCAAACAAACAAACTAAAAAACAAAGATCTAGGAACCAACAGCAGAATCCTTCAAACAGTACCATTTTATGTTTAGAGATTGTTCATTCTCAAACAATCATAGCTTTATGAATGCTGGTCGATAAAATTATAATTTGAATATTATGTTTGTTGCGCCCATTCATTATAAGAAACCCATTTTGAAAAACCAATCCCAATAGACTTCATTGCGGATGAGGGAAATGAAAGTTTGTTGGGAATGGTTTGTACAAAGACAAGTCCCTGGTTCGATCCCAAGCTGAGACAAGAATTTTACCTTTGTTTTGTTTTTATTTTTATCAAAAAAAGACATTGAATGTTTGCAATGAACCATACACAATTCTTCTAAGTAATTCATCATTATTTCATTTCTATCTCTGCAGTCAAAACTTCATTTATTGTAGAAGAAATCAATGAACGCTCTAACTTTCAGACCCATCTTGAGGTTTCATTTATGTTGTTCAATGAAAACCGAATTTGAAATCGCTGAAGATGAAGCATACATGAAAGCGTGTCCCAAAGATATTGGTCTTAATAAATGAAGCTTTGTATGAAATGCTAATACAGTAAATGAACAACGTTATATTGAAAAATAATTGATCAAACAGCGCTGAACCCGAGGGGATTGCAATATACAGTACATGTATTCATTGAGTGAACAATGTAAAAGCCAAATGTCTCTATCTATCTCTGTGCCTCTTTCCTTGCCAGAATGTTTTCCCGACAACTAAAAACAAACATAACCATAACACAATAAATGCATTACCATACCAACACAAACAGTAACTAAAGTAAACAAAGAGTAAATAAAGACATCGAATAAACATAAAACACCAACTCTAACGAATGTTGCCAAGCAACATGAAATAAGTCAATGAATTATGTTTACAAATTGAATCATTTTTGACAGACTTATTAAGATAGAGCTAGGAGTTCAAATTATAAAACCCTTCAAAGTTGAACATGCCCATCTCTGAGCACATGGTAAAAACAAAACTTTTCTCCTCAACTTATTTCTCAAGAACCTCATTTGATCATTGTTGCAGTCAATTCTACCATTGGCTAAGAAACCCCCTCCAACATTTATATAAATTCAAAATATAAGAAAAAAATCCCATCTTCTTCACTAGCCAAAAGATTCCAAAGATCCATCAATCTGTTAACAGCTTTTTATCAGTACAGGTCTACAGGTTGGTTCGGTAACGAGGGAAGAGGCAACCTTTCCGAACCATTGCAGCACACACACAACAGCATCATCATCATCATCATCAGCGGAACCAAAAACGAACCAACCAACCAACAACAGTGTGTGGCACTTTCTGGACCTTGGCCTTCCTTCCTTCCCTCACTACGCCAGGTGAGGTTGACCACTGTTGGTTGACTGAAGGTGGCTCTGTTCCACTCCCCTCACTGCAGGGGCTCCAAACAGGATCGGTCGCCTTCGGCACACACCACTTTGGCGCCATACAAGGAGTTAAAAAAGCGCCAAGTAAAAAGGCTGGCCCGTGCCTTTCCATTCACTCGCTCGTCAGGAGTTGGGATCCCCCGGAGCCGAGGCACGCAGACACAAAACTGAAGCAAACTGAGGAGCAAAGGAAGTACCATTGACCCTTTGCCAAAATTTTTGGGACAACTTTACCACCACCACCGCTAGCTACCACTACTACCAGACTTACACACACCCCAGAGAATAATAAAAAAAGAGGGGTTGGGAAAATTCATCACCACGCCAGAAAAGTTTTCCTGGGCACAAAACAGAAGCGATGAAAGTTGAAAGGAGGGCAGCGGGATGAACAAAACTGGGACCAGATTCACCTGAGATTTTTTATTTCCATACCGGTAAGTTCTTAACAATTGGTTAAAAAGGTCCATTTCTAGACTGTCTTCCTATTATAAATTTATAGTTTGTTGGTGTTGTCTTTTTTTTATAATAATTTTTTCATATTTGATTATGTTTTGATATTTTACTTCTTCGGTTTATGATGAAATTGTCTTTCATTACAAGATGTTTCTAGAACTACATAAAAAATTAGCGCGTAACTATTGGACACTTCTCGGCCATAAAACTCGTGGGCGCCTTTGTTAGGTAAACATAGGATATGAACAATTTAAAAATTAATAAAAAAAAAAAATCGAATAAAACACCGAATTATTCTGGCTGTCAGTTGATGACAATAAGCCGCACATCCTATGATACTTTTAACTAAACATAATTTTTTTGAATTAACTTTCCTAACATTTTTATTGCCATGCCTTTATGTGAATTCAACCAAAAAAAGTTTAAAATCACACTTTTTAAAATCTTAACGTTTACTATAAAACTATACTGCAAAACAAAAATGGTTTAGTTTTATAGTTTATTAGTTTTATAATAAAACTATATGTAAAAACCATTATTAAATGAATTTTTTTTTGTCAAATTCACAATCAATGCAATACAAAACCTACGAGTGATGTAATAGTGAGACATCAAATATACACTATATAGGGTACATTTGGTATGTACACAATAAAGTGTACATACCAATGTCCATAAAACAAAAATAACAGTGTACATAGCTTTTCACAAATTCAACAAATATTAGAATTTACCTGACAGAATTTTAACAAAATTGAAACTTACCTAACAAATATCATTCATTCTATCTATAGTTCGAGACATACAGCGTGTATACATTATTGTTCATGCAACAAAAACAACACTGAAGCACATGTCCAGCATAATTAGTCATGATTTCAACATACTGTGTACTGGAATGTTAATTTTCACCTTACAAATCCGACTTTTGCCAATGTCCATTTGCACATTATGATGTGAATAGCTTTTAATTTAAAACCAGAGAATATAAATTTCAACAACATCAGAAATACACCTGACAAATTTCAACAATATAATAAATAAATAAATAAATATAATAAAAATCAATAAAAAATCAAATCAGAAATATACCTATCAAATTTAAACAAAATAATTCACAAATTCACCAAACAAAAAAATACCAACATACCCCAAAAAACACACCACCATAGGATGTACCTACTTTCCCATTCTACATTGTGTGCAAAAACTCATTCACTGTGACCATTCGCCATGCATGACATTTCAAAACTGCCCAACTCTAACCTAAACGTCAAACCATTACAATAATACCCATATACATATGCATTTCTATTCAAAGCTAATCCATTTTAAAGAAAAACACATCATGCACGCATACACAAAATTCGCTTCTTTGGATGAGGTGGCAAGGCTCATCCGAAATGCTAATTGAAAACAGTTTTTTTAAATACCACTAATTATCCGTCAAACTCCTACTTGTTGTCATGTGGAGAAGGCAATAATCAATTCGCATTAATATCGCATGAAATTATGGCCATCAACGCTGGAGGTGTGATAGCCATGACTGTGACGAAGAGTGAATGAGAAGAAGGGGGGGTGGGCTTTTATATATATATATATATATATATATATTTTTCTCATTCATTTCGGTACATATGTACTATGGTTTGTGCCACTGCATCCTGCCTTTGAATCTGGAGCTAATTATTCCCTTTGAAATAATAATCAAACATTTCCTGTGGAATGATAAAGACCTTCCAGGCAACAAAGGGCAAGCAGAATTATTTTTGTAGGTGACAGTGGAGAGAGATATAGAGATGGAATGAAAACACGTTCTGCCAATGGCAATGTTTTCCCATTCCAACTGAAATTGGACATTGGAAAAACCGTGGCATGAATAACACTGTTTGAACATTGGCTCTTTGAGGGTGTTGTTGTTCTATGGTCGTAGCAAACAAAAAAAAATGTAATTATTTTTTTTATTCTTCCACAAAATACTCATCTTTCCGTATACGAGATAGAAAAGTTAAAACAAAAATATATATATATTTAAAATAATAAACTTTAACTTGTATGAAATTATCAAGCCTGTGCATCCGGACATCAAAAATTAGAGACGCACGTTTCATAATCGTAGTACCCATACATGAATTCATGCTTCTGATTATTGTAAAAATAAATTGAAAGGCCTGGTGTTAAAAGGTGTTGTTAAGTAACGAAAAATGACTTAAGAAGTATTTTCGAATGTGCTAGATAAAATTCTACCTTTCTGATGCATATTTTTGAGTAAAACAATCATATTTGTGCAAGAAAGTGTGAAAAGGCTCATAGACAGCAGGGCAAGTTCAGATCTTTAAGAGAATTTTTCCAATTTCCTCGAAATTGTAAAAATGTTACTTGACCCTTTTTTTTACACCAGGCCCTTCAATTATATTCTACCAGAAAATTAAAATTCTATAAAAGAAAAACCAAAATTTGCATGTTCTTTTTTGTAGCTTCCATAAAACCATTTACCATTGTCTACAACTACGTGGACAACAACAAAAACAAGAGATATGCGGGTATGTGATTTAAATCATAGCACTGAGTGTGAAACTATGCCCGCACTTTTTCTTGTAAAAGAAATCAGAATTAAATCCAGAATTGCTATAAAATAAGTCAAAAACTGAACGAAAATGTTATTTATTATTTATTTTTTTTGCAACTAAAACTTAATATCAAAAACTTCTACCATCATGCCTAAATGTTCCTGAACGCTTGAGTGGACGGACACCAAAAAACAGATTATGTGGGTTACATGATTCCAATTCAGCGTGTAGCGTGAATTTACACCCAAACCCTTTTTTGCAGGAGAAACTGGAATTGCATTCCATTCTACCGTAAAACAAATACTATCAAAAATCATACAATAACTTAAAACTATATCACATTCTAGCAGCATTCTTCCTGATGAATGCAAATTTCGTTCCCTAAAATGACATCTCAGCTGTGCTAACAGAATATCAATGAAAATCACAGTCAACACCAATTAGGTAAATCAAACAAACGCTCCGCTTGGAATTTAATCTTAAGTTTTGTGTTTGCAATGTACGGTAGGACATTCTTGTTATTTGCACCAATCCACACTAAAGCCAAATGCAGGAGGTCCACAGTTAATCATGTGCACTTCTGAGCAGGAGTCGGAAATCTCATATATATCGAAATTCCCACAAAGTAGTCAAACATCAGCGTTTAGTCACTTATGCAGCACTGCCATAAAAATCGCATAATAATAAAATTTCTTGCCTATAAAGAGCATCTGAGTGGATTTGACACACATTAGCAAAATGACATATAAGGAACTCTTCTAAATCAAAGACTACAGTATCTTGTACCCTATGTGTAAGACTAGCCATCATATAAGGAACTTGCATAAACCAAAGACTATAGTGAACTTGCATAAATCAAAGACTTCAGTTTTTGTATCCTATGAACTAGCATGCACTATAACACAATCCAATACAGTATCAAAAATCCACTGCTGCATGTTGAATATCATTTGCTACTGTTGAATGTCGATAGGACTTCCCCTCAAAACCTCAAAATTCATGTTGAAGAACTTATGAAAGTATAGTTCTGTTCTAAGTTTGTCTAAAAACTACATAAACAAATAATTTGAAGAACATCAAACAGCGGCACACTTTCAATGAGACATAAGAAAAAGCCAAATACACCTAAAGAAACATGCACTGAATGCGTTCAATCGATCCAAACTAAGACACAAGGGAGGAGCCAATATAACCATAGCTAAATTTAAAATATGGACTGTGAGAAAAAGATAAAATCAATTTGTTACACCTTGTATATGCAAAATTTCCACTGAACGGTCGACATTCAATCACAAACAACTGTTTGTATTGTCCGATGACCATTAACGATCGAACAAGGTTTGCGTTATTGCCAAACAAGGTTTCCCTTAAAAGAACTGTGAATGATTTACTGAAAAGGTCGGTGAAACAATTAGTCAGTGAAACAAATGTTTCTTTTCAGGTTCGATTCCCAGCAACACCCAAGCACCAGCAGAGCCAAAACCTAAAATGCACCAAGGATCCCAATCGAGTGTGAAAGAATGCTTCAAGGTGATTCTACAAGGTGGAGTGCAGTGATCAAACAGACTTTTGTTGGCCCAAAGATTCTGCTGCCACGAATACGTACAATCAACGCCATGCCCAAGTCCATGCTGCTCATGTCCGCTTTCGGACTCATCGTCCTGTTCGTTTTGATCTTCCCCAGAACGAGCGCGTCCATTTCGGTGGTGGAAATCACCGCAACCCAGAAGTATCGCATCAGCGAGAACACCAGTACGTAGTACATCCATCGTTCTCTTAAGTTATTCAAATTAATCTAACATCTTCCTCACACGTTTTTAATCATCGCAGACGGCGACCATTCAAATGCAGATGAAGAAATTCACATTCTGCTGCGGCTGCCGAAGCTAGACGAGTCCTATCAACATGCCATCGAAAGGTCAGAAAGGAAAAAGTGAAAGGGTCGAGAGATTTGTGAGAACGATAAGAAGCTCTCTAAAGAGTGTCGCTGTTTTTTAAATGCAAATGAAGCGTCAGGGGGTGGGGGAAGGGGGGGGGGGAAAGAACAAGTTTGATGAATATGTAACAACAGTTTTCGTTTCTTTAGTGACCTACTCTTTGCAATTCCAGGCATCAAGAAACGTTCGAGTGGCTGCTGGCGCTCAGTTCCGCATCCTTACACCTACACATTGTGGTGCCGCAAGAAAGTTTCTCGCTTGTGGATAAGCTCATAGCGAGAGCTAATGAAACGGTCGAATATGGCCCCAAGGTATGGGGCATGATTAACATTTTTTTAAATGTTTCATCATTTGAAGCAGGCATGTCAAACACAATTTTGGTTGACAGGTCACATGAGCACAATTTCCTATCGTACCAAACGACACACACGTACAGTTTTGCAACATGTCGATGGTTTTGATTTCATAATAAGTCGATATTTTTTCACTTTTAAAATAGTTTTTTTTTTTTTGTAATACAACCACGTTCCTGTTTATTCCCCACATCTATGATAAGTGTAATGTTTATGTTACTGGCAATGTCTAGAATCCAGGCATTTATATTTATTTTGACCAATCTTACACTTTGACAAGAGGCAAACACACAAAAACACATCGTACATTGCCATGAAAAAAGCAATTAAAACATTTGGCTTTACAATGGCGACATGAAGCAACACACCTTGTATTAGAAATAAAAACAATTTTTCTTAAATAGAATGCCAAGTCTGGCAATGGAATAGTTAAGCAATGTATGAAATTAACATTGGAATAGTTATGCACAAAACGAGGTTAATTTTACAACTAAACCTAAATTTAGGCCTGAAGTGTTTTTTTTAGAGGAAATGCTAACTAACCTAAACAGTTGTGTACAAGATGATATTTCATACTTTGCCAAAGGAGGCTAGGCGTTCTATATAGCACACCTGGATTCTATACATTGCCAGTTACATCTATACTTACGTAAGCTTTACAAAAAGTGAAACAGTGAATTTTGCGAAAATATGTGAAACTAAACACAAATTTTCGATGACATTAGAAACCAAAGCGAAATTTTCAATACGAACAAACAGGTATTCTATTTTAAACTCCTATTAAACTAGGTTAAACTCGGTTATAAATGACTAGGTTACAGCCAATTCATTGTTGCTGGATCATCTGTTTGACATGCCTGGTCCAAAAAAAAAAAATAAACACAATAAACCAAACTTGTAGGTTTTTCTTTTTAGGTGACCAAATATGACTTGAAGTCATTCACCGACCAGCTAATGGGCATCGTCAACACGGAATTTGCTCAAGATCGTGATTTTTCGACGATGCTCGCCACTCGAATGCCAGCCTTCATCTTGCCCTACTATTTCCTGCAACTGAAGCGCCTCATTGTGTTGGACAGCAACGTCATCATTCGTGCCGACGTCGCCGAGCTGCACGAACATTTCAAGCACTTTGCGGCCGAACAGATGATCGGCGTGGTGCAGCAGCAAATGCCCAAATACCGCAACTCGTTTACCATGTACCAGAAACACCACCCCGCCTCGGGGTTGGGAGGACCCTCGAGACCGGGTTTCAACACCGCCCTCTTGCTCCTCGACTTCCAGCAGATGCGCCATTCCATGACGATCAACGCCTACATCCACTACATGACGATGCGTCACATCGTCCACAAGTATTATTTCTCCAAGAGCCACGACATCGTCATCACTCAGGACGACGTGCTCACTCTCATCGGGTTTCAGCATCCCGAACTGTTCTACATCCTGCCCTGCGGATGGAACCGTCAGCTCGATTCCATCGAATTCAGCCAAAGTGAATCGGTCGATTACAATCAATGCGACGGAAAGATTTACGCCGAATACATGGAAGACATGTGAGACCTCGTTTGACTCATTTCCCCTTCCCCTCAATCAATGCCAGTAAAAAGTTACTGCCAAAAACTATGTACAGTGCTATTACACAAAAACAAGAACAATCACTGAATGACTCGCTGTCAATAACCTGTGTTTTTTTTCAAATCATTTGATTTCAACTGTTGATTTTTGTTTACCGCTATTTTTTGAATGAATTTTTTGTAGATAATTTTTTTTTAATGTCGATAATAATTGAGCTGTAGTCATATGTGAAAATTTGATTTTTAACTTGTACTGTATCTTTGCTATATATTATGAACGTTATCGCTGCTTGTCCAAATGAATATTCCAGAATTTTTTTCAATAAAATAATTTTTGAAAAAAATTAATTAATTAATCCTTATTTCTTAAATTGAAAAATTGAATCCAAAATTCGGTAACACCAAACAAAGCTAGAGAAAGTAAAGTACGATGTCGTTATAAACTAGACAAAGTGGCGACATCTAGTAAAGCAAGTTATAAACTAACATTGGCAATAAACTCTAAATATGATTTGTTATTTAGTTAATTTATGAAATTATAGTTTTAAAAACTCATTTTTAAGAATAGGCATTTTATATTGACACCCTTTCACTCACAACTGAAACTAATATCTTACATAATAAAAAACTACAGTGCTCCTCCTCACCAACTAAGGCAACGCCACCGTGTGTGAAAATGACAAAATCGATATTCCAACAACGAATATTGCAAAGCAACATGAGTTTAAAAAAGAATGAATTGCATAATGAAAACAAAAAAATTTTCCTCGTCATTGTTAAACGGGCTATTTACTTGTGAATATATATCTTAAAATTCGGTATCGGTATTTAGATCAGATATTGCCCTATGTCTCAACTCACATGCAACTCGTAAGCGAAACTACAAGAAAGCCTATGATAAAAAAGACATAGAATAAAAGAAATTGACACACTCACCTAAAGCTGGCCCGTATTTGACTGCTCAGGTTGACATAGCCCTTGTATTTGCATGACAAAGACAGATCTCTCAAATCATAGAGACGGATCCGAGAATCATTCGATGTCACCAGAATCTGTACCAAAATTATCGATTACATTACTGATCACTTTCAACATCGACACTTCACATCATAACGTTAGGTCACCATCGATCACTCACTTTATCTTCTCCAGGCATCGGTTCAATACCAGATATTTTTCGGCCCTTTGCATTTTTGCCTCGCGTTGATCTGACATGAATTTGCGTGAAATACTTCAAATGCTAAAATTCATATAATCATATTAAAAGATGAAAAGGCTTCTTAAAATTGTAATATGTAAAACAGAGCTTCTCATACTTCGGTATTGTAAAATATGCAGCGTCCATCGTATGAACCGACAACGGCAAATTTCCCGTTTTGGCAGAAATTGGCTGCCGTTATCAGTTTCGTCTGACCATCCAGTTCGTTCCACAACGCAACTTTCTTATCCGGAATGTTCCAGAGACGTAATTTACCGTCTAGTGATCCACTGATAAAATAACGATCATCCTGCAAATGAATTACAATATAAGCAACAAACTTCATCAACATTTAAAAGCCACTAGCCATCAAGGAAACCATAGCCAATTTTGAAATACACTTACACGAGGATGAAATGCAATCGCTGTAACAAAATCAATGTGTTGGAAACAGCACAAGCATTCTTTGCGCGAAATATGCCATAACCTCACAGTTTTATCCATTGACGATGAAAGTATAAAATAATTCTAGAATTTAAAAGATTTAGTCATTAATTCCAAGTGTTACGGTGAGACTTCCTAATACAGGCTAACTGTTAGTTTATTACACACCTTGGACCAGGATACATCAAGCAAATCTGCAGTATGGCCAGTGTATGTGCAAAAGGGCTTAGAATTGAACACTGTGTTTCCACCGTCGGCATCTGCATCTCCTGTCTGTTGACAAACATTGTGTTGAACAACTCAAAATTGAAATAGAATTTTAAACAATAAATATAAAATATTTACAGCTTTATCCGCATCTTCAGCAGATTGATGCGATGCTAAGCTTTCTTGCGATGGAGACGGAGATACTTTAGCTACATGCAAAATAGTAAGTCAATCAAATGTCAATTTTAAGTCAATATTAAGCAAATATTTCAAAATACCAGTCAGCTAAGTGACTACTATCTGTACAGGTTACTGCTCAATTTCACTCACATTCAGAGTTGTATTTTTGGCGTTTGTTGTTGAAGTAGTCGAACGCATCTCTTAGAACCCAAACCCGAAGAATGTGATCTTGTCCGGCTGTAGCCTGTGATAGGTGACACAAATTCGTACATTCCATCCACATCATGTACGCTTCAATAATTGACACAACTGTTGACATTACTCACCAACAGCCGACCGCAATAAGAAAATTTCATCGTCCACACAGCACCCTGAAAAAACGATTTCCATTCTTCATGTATAAACATTTTTACCCCAATTTTAACAAATACAGATATCCAAATTATACCACGATACAAAAAAAACGCTGTTTTAAAAAATCATGTAGGCATTATAAACTTAAGTAACATACCGTATGTTCTCCGGTCAGATCCTGAATTAACCTCAAATTGTCAAATTCGTAAGGTCCTTTATGGCCACTCGCATTTTTAAACTGTTGATCAAAAATCATTTAAACCGTTCACTACACTACACACATATTAACTAGGAAGACACAGAATTGCATTAAAATTTTTGGCACGTCCAACGTACCTTAATGGCATGCCTATCGCCGCTGGGTTCGTCTTCGCTTGATTCGATGGCTTCTTCGTTATGCCGAACGTGGTACTGGTTTAGTTCATCTGCAACTGATTTTATTTTATTGACCGTCCGATTTATCAACTTCTTTATTCTTCTCCTAAATAAACCACAAATGAAAATCAAGCAAATATCATCATCGACCTAATTTTTAAGACCAATCGAAATCATCTATCTGCATTTTTTTTACGTTCGCCGCTTGACGCCTGCCTCCAAATGATCTGAAGTGCGATCACTTTTCTTCAGATCATCCGCATCTTCATCCGATTCTTTGTCCTTATCAAGGCTGGAGTTACTACAAAAAAAAATTATACAAAGCATCCTAAAGGCCAACAGTTCCAATGAACAAAGTAACGACTTGCGGCTTTCATTTGAAAATTGAACCCTCACCTAACATATTCGGAAGTTAACCGCATGATGTGTAGAGACAAGGGATTTATACACCTTGGAAGACGATCTTCCGCCAAACTCAAAGGAATTTGTTCCCCCGTATCTAAATTAAGCACCATCACTTGTTCGAGGATTTCCTATATCAACAGTAACACACAGCATTATTTTATCTATAAAAGAGGATCAGCTCACCATGCGTAGCACCACCTCACCATGCGTTAAAATGCCGAAACTTATATACCGAAATCGAAACTTTAACAAATACTGTGAAGCAATACGAGTTAAAAGACTAAACAATTAGAACAAAATGTTGCAAAACAACTTGAGTCAAAACAATAAATTGCATAATGAAAACAAATTTTCCCCATCATTTTTGACGAGCTAGTTACTAGTGGGTTTATAATCGATATAGTTTACTTGAAAGTTATTTTTTTTTAGGATTCACAAAAAACTAATAAAATTACATTAAAAACGAATAAACTTTATATATTTTCACCCTCTCGCTCACAACCGAAACTAATATACATACTAGGAAACTGGTATTTCTATCACCCTATGTTTTCAACCCAAAACTCGCCGATATCCAACTCGCCAGTGAAACTAATACAAAAGCCTACGAAAAGAATCGATTGTCATCGTTTCGAACTTACCAAATCAGTTAGTTGTTTCCCAGAATCGGTTCTAGTGCGGACAATCATGTTCAGCTGCGTGACATTTGGATCCGCATTTCCGAGGCTATCTGTTGAAGCTGTTGCTGTTTCCTGAAGAAAAACTTCGGCCAAACTGGGCGGACCTTCAGCTTTATCTTTCTCATCATCCTAATAATCAAACCATACCGTTTCAACTCGTTTCCCATTCGACCCCCATTGATTCGTTTAGCAAGCATATCATCAATTCACCTGTGGTTTCACAACGTATTGCCCTTTCAAGGCGCTGCTAAGATCTAAGGAATGTTCGTAATCTCTCGATAGACTTGCCATCGAACTCGAAGGACTTGGACCAAGGGGAACGTCCGCTGCTTCAGCTCCAAGCTAGATAAACACAGCAACTTTCAGTGACTTATACCTACTTTTTATTTATATTCTTCGTATTCCAAATCTTTTTGGAAACAAAATTTGCATTCGTGACATGTGATTTTTTTTTTTTGTCGAAATTCTTTCAACCAAACTAGGAATGCAAATCTATTAATATTGGTGCAAAAAAACTAAGAATAAATAAATAAATGAAACAAATTGGGGTTTGTAAATATGTGATTTGTCTATTGTTCTAGTATCCACATTTCACCTCAACTGTGTTTCTCGGAATTTCATTTACAACATTAGAAATTTTAAATACACCAATCTTCCGCTTAAAAACCATCAATTTGTTCTTGAACACGCAATCTTACTAAATTTTCATCAAAATTAATGAAAAAAATTATCCAAATTAAGTGAACGTTTTGTTAATTTTTCAAATTTAAGTTAATTTTTTTTTGATTTGGTTTTAATTTTATGAACTTGATTTGTAGTTTCAAGGATCAAATAATAATGAAAAGTTATGAAAAAATAAATAAATAAATAATTCGGCAGTTGTCAAATCAACCTACAACCAAAATCATCAAAATAGTATGAGGATGCTACATATCTATATAGTTTATGTTAGTTAACACAAAACAAACAATTTAGTTTTATGAGTAGTGAAAAATTATTTAGGGTACTCTATTTTCCTAACCTCAACTAGTACCTATACCCAGGTTAAGTTAGGAAGAAATTACCCAATGCTGTGCCCAAGGGAATCAAATAGCTGTAGGTTAATCGACAAGTACCAATAAGTAACAGAATTTAGTCATTACCTATAATTATTAAATACACTGAACACAAATGAAATAAAATGTATGTATCCCTCATGTTCACACATCCAATAAATGAAGGGCCTGGTGTAAAAGGGTGATGATAAGTGACATTTTTGTCAAAAATGAACCAGCAGCATTTTTTTAATGATGAGTGCCATTCTACCTTCCTAATGCATCATTTTGAGCAAAACAACAACATCTGCAAAGCTATTAGTGCAAGAAGTGTGAAGTGGCCCATCGACAGCAAGGCAGATCTTTCGAAACTGTAGAAATGTTATCCTTTCACATCACGCCTTTCAATTATATGATGAAAACCAAGTGCAAAAAATAAACAACATTGAAATCAAAAACTTAGCACAACTTGAAACAATTGAAATGCATTAAAATGATGGTTAATGACAAACACAGTCGACACCAAGAACCAGTGTTTCTTCCCACACATTAATCCGCCTTCTCTAAACTGCCGCCAACTCTTATCGAGTACCAAGGGTGGCGGTTTATGGACGTTCGACTGTTTAAAAGAAAAGTGATATTTATTTATTTACCTTTGATCCCGAGGCAGCGGAAACGTTCTTGCTTTTCCTCTTGCGACGAGGTGGTGCGATGGGGGGTTGTAGCAGGTCGCATTGACGATCCCCTTTTGTGCTCGCCACCACATCAGGTTCTTGCAAAGCCCCCATAGTGGAATCCTTCAAACTTCCCGCCACTTGGCTCAGTCGAGCATCGTTCGAATAGTCTGACGATAGCGAAGTGACATCCGAACCACTGAGTATTTGGCCAACCTGCAATGTTTTGCAATACATTCGACAAAAAATTTATTTCCATTGCAATTCATAAAATATAAATGGAGTTTGTGTTCACCTTTCCGAGACTCATCGTAGTACTTTGAGTATCGTCAGCTTCAACTGTTTTTAGCAATGCCATCTGCTGAACATATATGCTGTCGATGGAAGATGTTTGACTGCTCATTTCCGAAACTAAGTCGTAGTTGTCGTCATCGTCGTTCACTCGTTTCCGCATTTCTTCTAACCGTCTTCTGCGCTTTTCATTCTCCAATGCTTTCCGTTCAATTTCCTGACAAGAAATGATGAATGATCACAATGTCAACACTGTCCAATCACAAACATCTGATCACAATGTCAACATCATTAAAAATGGAGGCTGAACTAACAAGTTAAGACAAATGAATGATGTAGACCAAATTTACATTTGAATAACCATAAAAATAAACAAAGAAAAAGAAAAAGCGGATGAATGACAACACGAGTACAACATACATAACACAAAATATATCAACATAAAACACAACATTGGAACGTTAATCATTATCATCAAAGAGTTGAAAATTAGTTATCAAAATAACTAACCCTCTTTTTTTAATTTAAAGCATCCTGGTTAACATGAAACTAGTTCAGTTCACTGACCATTTATTCAAAACGTTGAATAACTGATTATACTACTGTAAAATGTGACGACAACATCAAAGAGCACATTCTAGCTTAATAAATCAGTATTCATCGAACACATTCATTTAGTAAATGACAGCAATCTTCATTCATTTATATGCATCGAACCTGATCTTCACTTTAAATTGTTATATGGAAGGTCGTTTTAATGACGAAATTCACTCTATTGTATTAATTTTTTTGGCAACGGCCACATCGACATGCATTGTATGTACTTCCTCGACCCTTTGACTATTCCAACAAAAACAATTTCTTACTCGTTTTTCAAAAAGAGATGTTTCGGCATTGAGTATCGTCGAATCGGGTAATTCCAATGATTCTTTGCGATGAATTGTTGGTGCTTTTTCATTGACAATATCCTGAAAACGAACATATGGATATAGTTTATATCATTTTCACCTATGTCCAAATAACATATACGCTGTGGATATCTGGATTTTGGTATAGGATACAAACAATTACACTTACATTTTTATTTTCTGGAAAATCTAGAGGCTTATTTAGGTTTCTGGAAAAAACAAAACAAGAACACCGGAGTTTAATATTTCGCAATTCAACGGTTGTTGTTGACTCATTATCACTCTTTCTTGAACACAATAGGAAGTTCAAACCCTTTGAAACAGTACAGTAAACTATGTTAAGAAATACATTTTTCTTTCTTTATTATTATTATTTTTATTATTATTATATACATATATATTTGATTCAAGTGAGGGAGTGGCATCATAACTGGCCATCAGCCAAAATATTCTAAAAAGAATTTTTTTGTGCATAATTGGTAGCCAGATACCAACAAAAGAGATGACACCATTTGAGTAAATACTTCAATAAAAACCCAACAAATACTTGATTTATCTGCCTGGCTTCCCAAAGATAACATACATACAGTATAATAGGATGGTAGTAGTAAAGGAGCCAACCTTGTACTTCTTACAGGGGTGTTCTCTTCTGCATCGAAGAATTCTCCACTGTCGCTTTCCGAAGACATTATTATCTTGTCATTCTTATTTAATATACTAACGAATGCTTCATGCGTAAATCAAAACTGAACGTGCGCCTACGAAATAAATCTCTAAATCGCCTACTTACACGACTAAAATAAAGAAAAAACTGATTTCAAGACATCGATCAACACACTAGCCATGCTACTTGATGAACAAACATGAATATAACATCATCATCATCAACAACATAAAGTGATGACGTCACGCTTAAATGTCAACACACTTTACTATTTGTTTTGTTACATAATTTCGTTCATTGACATAGTGTTATTATCATAAAAATAAACATATATTAAACGAAATAAATGTCAAAAAATGGGGTACTGAATCATATTAATTAAGTTTAATCAAAATATTGAGTAAAATTATATGATAATTATATTAATGTTTATATGTACAGCCCACGGTAAGGTTGTGTTTTATTCAGTGCTTATCGAGATCATATGACGTCGTAGTTTTAACTTTTTAAAAAAAATTTAATCATTAATTAAAACGTCAAGTATTTTGTGACTAATTTTTGTTTTAATTGTAAGATTTAACAACTTAAAATACTGATCAGTGACTTGAAACATTTGTAATTAACATTTAAGTAGCATAATAATATTACGTAATAGCACTAGGAAGCGCTAGAATTCATCGCTTAAATCATGTTACATTTTGCAGATGTTACCCAATCAAAAGTTGGTTTATGTTTAAATACCAAAAAAACAAACTGTAAACTAAGCGGGGATTGGTTACTCTCATTTCTTCCTCCTTTAATGATCTTGATTTTTTTGGCATTTGCCAGTGACTCCTCGAGGCGTGACTTTCTTTTGGGAGCAGACAAAACTACTTCGTTCCAGTTTATTTTCTTCCCATTTCGAATTTACCAAAATGCAGGTAATACGTTTACTATTACACTAATAATCATTAACTAGAATAATATTTTATGACCATGGATAACATAATATTACTGATCGTCAGCATTGTAAAGTGTCAACATGTGCTCATTGACTCAGTAGCAGACCATCAATACATAAAATTTATTATTATTGTTTTTCACATAGGATCCTAATGAAGACACCGAATGGAATGATGCCTTGAGAAGGCAAGGAATTTTGCCATCGAAAGAGAAGAAAGACACCCTCACCGAAGAGGATGTCGTTCAAATGGTGGAACAGACGGTGCAAGAAAAATCCAAGCATGGTAGACTACCATATATGGTCATGTCATCCTCAGTTACGGATGAGATAACTAAGTCCGCTTAATTAAAACAAAACAATTTTGCAGGAAGAACCATCGAGGAATTAACACTAGATGAACTCGACGAATTGGAAGATGAAGAAGACGAACGGGTTCTACTCGAATATCGGTGTGAGTTGTTTGGAATGTCGTCGGAACGAAAAAACGTGTCGTCAGTTATGACATAGTTGACAAGTCCGGCTTTTCATGTATTGAATTTTAGCTACAAGCGGATTCAAGAGATGAAAGCGGTGACGCTGAAAGCTCGTTACGGAGAATTGAGAGAAATCACGGCCATCGATTACGTCGACGAGGTCAACAAAGCGGGACACGGCGTTTGGGTCGTCCTTCACTTGTTCAAACAAGGGTATGCCATTCACGCTCGGTTTCAATAGTTGGGATGCTTATAGACAGGAATAATACCCTGTTGGCACACCCAATGTTGGATTTAGCAATTGCATTTTGTATTGGTACAGGATCCCATTGTGTGCCCTCATCAACCAGTACCTCACAGCGTTGGCCACCAAATTCCCGACGGTGAAATTCCTCAAAAGCATATCGACGACGTGCATCCCCAACTTCCCCGACAAAAACCTGCCAACGGTGTTCGTTTATTTCGAAGGCGAACTCAAGCAACAGTTCGTCGGACCGCTAGCATTCAGAGGAATGAACCTCAAAATCGACGGTACGTTCTGTTGATTCAGTATATAAATAAAAACAACTTACATTTAGATGTCTAAAACGCTACGTCATCATTTGTCATTGCAGAACTCGAATGGATGCTGTCCGAAGCGGGTGCCGTGAAAACCGAACTGGAAGAAGATCCGAGACCCAAGATTCGAGACTTCATGCGCGATGCATTACGACCATCTAGCAATAGTTTACAAGACAGAGATTCAGATGATAACGATTGGTGATTTAAAACAAATATAATAAATTATTTATATGCATTGTTTGTTCTAAAAATAGAACAGCAAATTTGGAAAGTTTGAACTTGGAACCTGATTTTTAAATGAATTTTTGAACTTTTATTGAATACTTGGTGAAATAAAATCATCCATGTGAACAATTAACAAATTTTAATACTTTGGATTTAAAAATAACAAGAAAGTTGAAATAAATTAAAATATTTTAACTCTTGCATTATTATTTTTACATAATATATTGTAACTTGTATACTGTATTATGAATCGTAATTAATGATATCAATACCCCTACTAAAGAGTTTCTACTTACTATACCAGTTGTTTGATTTAAGAAAGTAGACGGCATCGTTGTAACCCTTTTCATGCTGTTTCAACATTTCCGAATGGGAAGGCGGGAAAAGTGTTCTTTTCAGGCGTTGGGCGTTTTGAGCGTTGACAAAGAATTTCTGACTTCTGAACTTTATTTTAAGGAACTCGCCATTGTCGAACGGCGCTATGTCCTCTTCGCCGCTGAACGGCGTCACCACGACTGTCCTTTCGTCTTTGAAACGAGGCAGGTTGCAGGTGTAGGCACCGTCGACGCAAATCTTTTGCAATTTTCAATCAAAGGTATAATTGACTGTAAATGACCAATTAAACAAATGGTGATATGTTGATTAGGCACCTTTTTGCGGAACGTTGGTAATTCAATACCGCAGAAGACGGGAAGGAAACAACTGCATTTAAGGCACTGCAAAAAAATAAACAAACAGATAAAATAATAAATGCTGTTAAAAATGTAATGTTATTCTTGGAAATTAGAATCTAGATAACTAGGTATTAGTGTCTAAAATCTAGTTGACTACGGATTAACTTCTAGAATATATAGGTTCTAGAATTTAATTAACCAGGTACAGTTTATGGACAAGCTTTATCTAGAATGTATAGTTGACTATATATATAGAAATTTATGAAGAAACACATGTCATTGTCAGTGAACCCATTTTATCAACTCAAGTAATAGAGTTATTTTTTTTTACTGAACGTTTTTTCCAGTTTAAATGATAAATGCCATTTCATTTAAAAAAAAACGTGTCACAAATTTCACTGTAACACATTTTGTGTAACTGAAAAAAAAAATTTTGTTTTTCAGCAAAATACTTGTGTTTCGTAAATTTTCATTCATTACAAACGATTAGAAACGCAGCCCACATTATGAACACGTTCCCTACTAACACTATAAATAAAATAAAATTGAAAAAAAAACAAAACAAGTAACCTGAACAAATTCTTCTCTGCTGTTGAAATCAGTGATTAATAGATTTTGAAATGGGTTCACGCAGGTGAGCGAAACGTGCATTTTGTTTTTGGCGACGACGTACGCGTTGATGGGTAGGAGTTCTTGAATCAGCGTTTCTAAATTATTGATGTAGTTGAATCCGGGCGTCAACAGTCCCATAGGTTTCTTGCGTGCCTTCTCCGACATTTGGTAGGTGTAGTCGATCATCATCTAGGCAACACACGTAAACTAGCGCTAATGAGCAACGAGTGTATCTAAACATTCCAACAAAAAATGCAATCTCAAAAACCATGCTGACCGGCAATTTATCCGGCGACACCGCCAACATGGTGGCCACCAAAGCACCACCCGAGGTGCCGGCAAACTTGTTCACCTGTCTCATCAGTTTCTTACCATTTTCTAATAGACATTTAGCTACTCCTAATTGGTAAATTAACATGAACCCTGAGCCACTGAAACTCAAGTTGATTTGTTTCCACGTGACCCTTGATATCAACATCTTGGATAACCTACAATGAAAATGATGTTTAATGCAAACAAATCTTCACCAAATAATCATGTCCAAGTGAATGTACCAATGAAGACTTCAGGACTTTTTTATGATTACGTAATCAATCATATTTAGACAGAAATTTGTACCTTGTCACTTGAGTTATGCACGTGTTCTTGTTACTATTAGGTTGCTTTAACTGATGTTAAGAAAATGAGTTTGAGATTATTGCTATCCTAGTTTAGTGATGATAAATACAAATTGAATTTTTAGTTGAAGCTCTCCATATTGAAACCCAATATCATATTTGTTGGGTATTATGAAAAGACGTATTGCAAAATGAATCTTTGTATCTTATTGTAGTCAATAATTGAATCGAAAAAATGAATCGGTTGAAAGCTGTTCAACCATGGCTAATAATATATGTATATTATTAGCCATGGTTTAAGCAAAGCATAGTCGAATGTCATCTTGACAAAACTGATGTCATTTTACGCGGCCTAAATCTGTACCGATTTGTTTATACGCGGTTTTCTTAACAGTAATTATGACCGATAGAGTATCATAACATCAGAAATTTTCTATGAGCTTTTATACTCACTCATAAATGCTGAATTATGTGTAAAATTGACTCAAGCAGGTGAAAGATATTTTAAAGATGTTGAATGTCAAAATTGGAGCAGACGACAGACGATTTTGTTTACATGAATTTAGTTCAATGATGCTATCGAGCGAGAGAATTCAGAACTTCTATTAAATTAACCAGCATTTAAGTTGTGGCGTTTTGACGATGGAGGGCGCGACAGGTATTAAATTAGCAATAATTCTGTATCATTCGAAAAGCGCCGTAAAACGAATCATGACCTGTTTTGACTTATCAATGCAAATGAAATCCTAAAACGCCGTAAATCGAAGCCCCGAGATGTGACCGTAATTCTTTTTGGTTTAGAATCTAGCATTACAGTACAGTATATCGTGCATAGTGCGTTAAAAGATATTTTTTACAGCGAAATTATTTTAATGTGTTTAAGCTATATGTTAATTATTTTAATTTCTTGATGAGCTTATTACCTATACTTTGCTTTAAAGGGTTTTTCTAATTTATTTCATCTAAAACATACCAGTAACACAACACAAAACCCCTTCCTTCACTATTCATTTATACTCGATGCTTACGGCGATGTATCGAAACCAGTATCGAGTACCTCTCCAGAATTAAAATTAAATTCCTATGGATGTTCCTAAAAGGTCTAGACAAATTCTTAAAACACAGATGCTACACATCAAAACAAAGCAAAAAGTCCGAAAATGCATGTTCATTTGCATATTTAAAGCGATTATGAGGCCTATGCAATTATGTGCCTTCAACCTGCATTGTTTCACCAAAGCTGTATTTGTTTTGGTGCGAAGCTTCCGTGGTTAAATTTTGAAGCTGCTAAAACTATTTGAAAACACAACGACGCAATCTGCAAAAACAAAACAAACTACAATACAAACAAAACAAACAAAAAACTCTCACATTTCATGCACCGTTCGGGTGCAGTTATGTTTCACATACCACTACGGTCACAAAATTGCAACCAATCGAAAAGTGGTACATTGTATACACTCTATAAAACTATCGTATTCATATAAAATACCAACGTTCCATTGTTGGCGACAGCAAACACTACAAAACAAAACAAAAATAAATCATATGCATAAAATTAGTTATAAACCCACAGTAAATTAACCAACATCATCATCTTAGCAAGGGAACAAAATTGCATAGTTTACAAACATATTAAATATTTCACCAAAAAAAAAAAAACAGATACACAAGCATTTATTTAGATTTCACCAATCTTTCCAAGACTAGAATGGCAATTTTAAAACTAATTACAACTGGTAAATTCAATAATAATAATAATAATAATAATAATAATAAAAATCTTGAATTTTTCTTTTCATTGTACGAAATGTGGTGATAAATTATTTTCCCCTATATTTTTCCACGTTTTTGTATCGCATCCCATTTGGCAACACCACCCTAAGCAATGTTTACACTTTTGCAAAAATAAAAACTAAAACAACATAAAAACAAAATAAGGAAAAGGCTTATAGGATATAAAATGTAAAACAAATTTGTTCACTATCTTGTGTCACCCGGATCCATGTCCAGTTTCTTTGGCAGCTAAGGCAACGGCAATATTGAAGAATGATCCGCTCAATGATAATCATAATAATATTAAAATTAAAAAATAACAAACGTGTTTTTCACCTTCACAACATCCAAGTATCCGACAATAAACCCTGCATGACCATTTGACCATAAAAATTATTTCAATGACCAAAAAAATAATATCCATACGTTGCGAACGTAAAATAAAATATTGCTACATAACAAACAAAAACATCGATTCTAATATTTCCTAAAAAAAAATACGATATCGACGATAAATTGTAAGGCGTTTTGAAATGATTTCACCAACAAAAATCAAAAAAACAAACAATATTAGATATAAGTCCAATATTCGAAGCAATGCAACTAATCGCCATCAAGATTGTCTTTTCATTGGTGTTCGATATAGTATATACATCTGTTTGCAACAGTGGAGAGTTTTGACGTAGAACTACGTCTTTTTTTTTGGACGTAGAACTACGTCTATTTTTTTCAACACTCTATGGAAACAAGCAACTACCCTTGTTCTCAAATGCGGATCACAAAGCACATTATGATGAAGGAAAAAAATTGTTCTGCGTATGCTGGTTTGTAATTCAAACAGTTACATACATGCACATAACCTGTACATGTGACACAAGTACTTTTTTTATACGTGAATACTTTTTTGTTGGTGGTAAAAGGGATTTTTACGTAGTACTGTAGAAAGCCAACAAACGGTTTCGGTATTACTAAAGCGAGATTTTCTTGTTTCTTTATAGCCATCGTCTTATTGGAAAAAAAAAATTAACACATTTTTGTTAACCTTTGAAAAAAACAAACACAAACAACGAAATAAGATGATATATAAAATAGCATAGTTTGTATGGCAATTTGCAAATAGAATTCGTTGATACATACAATTAACAAAGCTGTGTGAAACATGTAAAAGCGTCTAAAAAAAAATTTTGTTTGGCATAAAATGAAAAAATGTCTATAATAGGAGAATATAGCAAAAAATAAGAAACGAGTTAAAAACCACAGCCAGGATGGGACTTCCGACACTTTTCCATTTCAGTTCGATGATGATAATAAAATTTTCAATAGGTAATAATAACATAAAATCCACCTAATATTCAAATGGAATGGAATCCTTAAAAAATAAAACGAAAAATTTGTTCTTGATAACTGTACATTGTGTTTAAATGATACATAATAGTTCCTAAAAGAAAATAAACACTAAAATAATAATAATAATAATAATAATACAATCCCATCATAGAATAGCATTATATGATAATCATCCAAACACTAGCACTCATTCTTGCATCCAACATCGGGGGTCCACGTCATTCAAATATCATTACAATCTCGATTTGCATGAAAATGTTAAAAATTTAACTAAATTTTAAATAAAAATTTTAACTGAATTTTAAATTAAAAAATACAAGCACCCAAAAAAAAAATATTTTTCAAAACAAAATGAAAAGCAATAAAAAAAAATAGTTGTATCAATTTTTTTTCTCGGTTTACGATGATCGGAGATGCCTTTTATGAATGATATGTAAATTCACAAATGACATGTAAAACTTTTGTGAAAAAATATTCATATCAGTTTTTGAAAGTTTAAAATTAAGAAAAAGTTTGAAATTTTAGGCAAAAAATAATTCAAAACTTTTTTAACAAAGATGCGGCTTGTGGTGGCGCTAGTGGTTAAACCTCATTTTCATCCGTACGAGTCTAGTCGATAAGACTCCAATTCTAGTCTTCAATTCATATCTTTTTTTTTATTATCCTGACGTGTAATCGATGAAAAAACTTTGATTTCTAGCGATTTCTAGTTAGTTAACAATTCTAACTTCTTATTATAAAAAAAAACTTATTATTGTAAAAGTTAATAATAAGTCATTAAGGCAAAAATGATAATCCTATTTCACATATTTTTTGTACATTATTTTTGACTTCATCCCTATAATGTCATAGACCATCTTCGATTAGTCACAGATAAGCTAAAAAATGATATATATAATAGTGAAGACAGTGAAATTGTGTAACTAGCTTAAAATAAAATACACATTTGACGTAACCTGCAAAACATAATTCCCAATATCGAATTCATGTCACTTGGTTCAGGCCAGTTGATGTTAACTGGCCTGATGTTAACGTTAACATATTGCATCGTAATACCCCAGTTTATGTTATACAGTACTCCACGTCAACATACACAGCCGTTAGGTGAAAATTATAATTAAGCAACATGATGATAATAATAAATTACCAAAGTCTCCGATCATCGTAAACCCATCATCTCGGAAAACATTAAAAAATAAAACAACATCATTTTTGAAATGAAAATTGTCAGCAAAACATTAAAAAAAAAACCGGATAGAACTAAACTGAAACAATAATTACTAATACAACAAAAATAAAGCCATAGATTACAGTTGTACTTTTAAAAAATAAACAAGTTAATATTAAAAAATAAACAAGAAGTTAATACACAGATAACGCAAACAACCATTATTTTTGTGTCAGCAGATTGCCAGGTTCACTGTTTGTGTGTTGTGTATGGCACTCCTCTTCACGAGCTATTCTTGCACGGAAACTCTCGATGACGACATTTTACAGTGTATAAGTAAAATGTGGTAATGCTATTTTTCTTCTTTCGTAATGAAAAACAAACAAACAAAAAACACAAAAAAAACGAGGCCTTTCGGTTCTTACACAAACTGCCGTATTCTTTCGATCCACGAACAATTTTTGTTTTGCAATGAAGGGCAGTGTAATTGAAATAATACAAAACAAAAAAACAAAACACAAAAAAACATGGGCAGCATTTTTCATGTTTCTAAAAATTCGTTATAGTTGAAGAACTAATGATAAAACAGGTGTTTGTTTCTTTGAAAGAAATAAACCTGCGTCAAATATAAAAGAGATATTACAAAAAAATATTCGAAGGAATAATTGGCACGAAACGAATCGATCTTCTCTTCTAATCCAAAGATGATCTTTGAATGTATAAAAATCAAGAAATAATTGGACGACAAAAGTTAGGAAGTTTGAAAAACTGAAACAAAGTCAGCCATGAAAAAAAAACAAAAAACAAAAAATTTTGATTATGCAAAAAAAAAAAAATTTACACCAAAACAAAAATAAAAAATAAATAAACCCAAGTATCGATACATATCACAAAAATACGCCAACGGAATCCTGAGTAATTTGGATTCGGTTTTTTTTTTTTTTGGCGGTTTTATTTGAGGCTGCTCCTTCAAAGAAACAAACGTACCCCTAGCAGAGGACCAAGTTACGAAGTTGTTCTGAAAAATAAAGGAGAACCTACGATGAGGGTTTTTCGAACGTCCCGACGTCGTCGTTATTGTTGTTGTTGTTGTTATGTTTTAAATCCTGTTTTTAAATCCTGCGAATGTTCCCCCACTTGACAAGAGTGCGTAACCCTTCTAAGAGGCAATGGCAACAGCGAGAGAAAGATTATTTTTTTTTCGTTTTTTTGCAGAAGTGGGAGAACCCGTAGCGACACACGTTCGTAGTCGGAATGTGCGTTCCGACATTATTTGTTTTTCTCGACGAGATGGACATTGTTCGATACACAAACGTCTTCGCCGTGTCTCTTTCTCTTATCCGCTGCAACTTGAAACGTATCTCAAAGACACCAAAATGGCGACCATCGTCGAAACAAAAACGTTGACCCCTGCCAACTTTGAAATGTTCGTGGCGGAACTCGGATTTCCCGGACTTGCGTCTCCTTTTTTGTTGCTACCTTGGTGATGAGACTCGACCACTGTGTTGGGAAGATCATTCTTCTCCTCTATGTTGATGTCCCCGTCGGTTCCAGCTATTGTTGTTGAAAAAGAAAACAGTATTAGAATCAGCAAAACGTTAAAACGAAACGGGGCGGGGGTTCGTTAAGAATGTAAAAGTTTCACTTACCGTGCGCTTTACGGGGTTTTGTGTCTTCCCAATCTGGTACAGGCGGATCACGTCGTCGATCACCGTAACCACTGCCCGAACCTTCCGCGTCATATTCGGTGTCATCGTAGTTTTCGACATCGTTGAAATTGTTACTGTTGTATCCGCTACCGCTGCCATCGTTGATCATGATGTCCGTTTCCGGAAGTGGAGTGATACTCGCCATCAGCATCTACAAACCACAAACAAATCATCTTATGATACGTTCTACTACCTTATAATTCTTATTAACCAGAAGTAGAACCCGTTGTTGGTATAATGACAACGTGAATTCTAGAAGGAAACAGCTTGTTTGCACTCGTGTTACTTAACAACACTCTGATTTGGGAGCTACTATATCTATAGCTATTATATCTATAGCTTTCTTTTCATTCACCTTGTTATGGTGAACCCCACGGAGATTCACCTTAACAGAGTGAAGGGGTAAACAAAAAGCGTACTGGACTCACCAATCTGCATAATTATAGTAATGTTACCAGAAATGTATAGAACCAAACATTCTATACAATGCCTAGCCTCTTTGGGCAACGTAGGAACTAACATCTTGTATACAACTATTTAGGTTAGTTAACAACATTTTCTCCAAAAAACAAAACAAAAGCGTATCAATATAAGCCTAAATTTAAACCTAACCTGAATTCTTGCTCAACGTAACTATGCCAACTTCATACATTGCCTAAATTAAGCTAGGCATTGTATAGATTACCTGGATTCTATAAATTGCCGATAACAGATATACACAGAACCTGCTAAGTCTAAAACCGAAACTACGTTTTTTCGGATTGAACTATTGAACATTGTAATTTGGTTTGAGCGGAACCTATAATCCTCACGTAAATCCAGAATTTCTTGTAATATATTATTGATCCAAAAAATCTCAAACATCTAAAAAGTTTTCAAAAGATACTTTCTTTTCTAGTTCACTGTCTTTAAACACGAAAAAGAACGAGTAAATAAAATTGAGTGTGCTCCAAAATTGCAACTCATGCCCTTGCCATGAAAATCCTTCATCCCCCAAAAAATTTATGTCCATCGTAAAAACTTCTCACAGTTTTTATTCCATTTCTATTTTTATATCTTATATTCATTGATAAGTAGTCAAACATATGAACATAAGCTGCACGCCACAAAATATACTCTCCCAAACAAGTGTGTATCAAAGTTAATTCAGTACGAACTGTTATTATGTGAGCCTTATAGTTCACTCTGTATATCTAATGCATTCGGTGCATGACATAAAATACCATCAATGCACAGCGCTTAGCTACAGCTTTTGAATGCTTTCCAACATAACACCGCGCTTAGCTACAACTTTTGAGAACTTTCCAACACAACATCGCGCTTAGCTACAGCTTTTGAGAGCTTTCCAACATAACATCGTGCTTAGCTACAACTTTTGAATGCTTTCCAACATAACACCGCGCTTAGCTACAGCTTTTGAGAGCTTTTCAGCAGGACACGTTGCATTAGCTACTATAGCCAACTGGAGAATACTAATGCGAATGTAAAGTAATAAAATTTGACAGCATACAATTTTAGCCATGCAAATACAGTAGAATACGATTGTTATTATGATCGGATGAACAGTGTTTTGGGACCTACTAATTATGATAACATTATCCGTGATTATTATAACCAGATTCTGCTGTACTTGTATACTAAATGCTTTTACATCTTTTTTAAACCAATAATTGGCAATTTTTTTATGTTCCACTCATGTGCTTAGAATAAACAGGGTGTCATTTTTTTGCAATAAATTTATATACACCAAGTAACCAAAGTATATCATTTTACCTGACGCATGTTTTTCAGCTTTTCAATCAGCTGGATTATGTTTTCATCGATCGTTTTTGAAGTGTTCATTTCAGGATTGTACTTCTGGGCACTGACGCCAAGTCCAACAATCGTCTTTGCGTATCTGTTGACAAACAAAAAAAAACACAAAATTTCAACAAAAACTAATAATCTCAATTAAAAATATGACATCGTAACACTACGACCGCGTTCACTTTGTACGCTTTTTATTGCGAAAAGCATCCAAACACTGGAGATGACTGACACGTTATCGACAATATACACGTTATCGACTGTAAAAGCGTACGAAGTGAACACGGCCTACGTCTGACTATTCTTACACTCATTAGTATAAGAATCTTCAATTTATATTTTGTGATAATAGACAACATCCTAAAAATTAGGATATTGTAAACCTACATTTTGTTTGACTACTAATACATCCACCTGTGCTGAAAAATCAAAGCTGATGTTTAATTTTGTGGTAAAACAGTATACTAGATGTATAGCAAAATATACAAAAACATTATACTGTTGTGTTGATTGAGTGATACAGTGAGTGGAACCTCGGCCCTATGTTCGTCAAATTTTTTAGAGGCAAAATAATGCTCCGATATTCGTCCAAAAACCCAAATATTCGTCACCCAAAGTCAGTTTTTAAGTAGAACAATATCATAAAAATATTGAAAAGTAAATTAGATACGATGTGGCGTGCTAACCGTAAGGTTTGGGTGACAAAACCTAGAATGAATTCACAACGTACGTATTCGTAATCGATTCTATATTAGAGTTTCAGATTGAGAGATTCAGTATTCAGTTTTTCCGGAACGGAATAATGACGAATATAGAAGTTCCACACTCGTATGTGAAATGTTTACCAATTCGATTTTGACAACGGCTTACACAGTACTAGACGTAGTCGTGGAACTTAGAACATTGTAAAACTACATTTTGATTGACTGCTGTTACATCCATCTGTAAAGTGTGCACAAAATTTTATTTTTGTGGTCAAATCTAGAGTAGTGAGATGTACAGATTTAGTGAAACGCTGGTATCACGAAAAAAACAAGAGTTGGTTTCTGTCCAACAAAACAAATTGGAAGCAGAAAAGATATAAAAGAAAGACTTCCAAAAACGTCTTCATCTTTTTCCAAGCAAGTGGCAAGAATATCAACAAGCATCTTTTCCAAATGCATCGTGACGATTATTTGACAGGCAACAAGTCATAAATCGTGCTCGGAGAGAGGATGAAAATTTACGAACCCGACTAAGGCCGTTGAGCAAAGGAACACCACGAGAAAAGTTTTTGGCAATAACAACGACAAAAGACTTGCATTGGAAACGACGAGCAGGCAAAAGTGAGCAGGCGTCTGCGAGAGACTACGTGATCGTCGGCAAAGTGTATCGAGTTGTCTTTTAGACTCTTGCCACGTTCAAATCCACGTTCCTTGCCTGAAGTTACAACTTTGGCCCACCTCCAAGAACACTTAGAGCAGGAAACGACAACCTTTTAACCTCACTCTTAGCTAACATCGCGCCACCTCGAGTTGCTTCTTTCGCCAAAGTGCTGAAGTCGGTTGTTTCCAGCAGTTGCTTGGCTGATCGAATGAGCGCTTCGTGTCAAAATGAGAAGAAAAACCAAACCAAACGAGAAAAAAAAACCGCCAAAGACAAAGATGCGGTAGAAAAGAAGAAGAAAAAAACAAATTGGAAAAACTTGCTGACCAGAAAGCAAAACCACAGAAGTCATGCGTTAAGCGCTAAATTAAAATGGCGTCAGATGATATGAGCCGACTCGACTTTCTTTTTCGGTAATAGGCAACGGCGGCGTATGCAATTCCCAAAAGGTCTTTGCCGAATCAAAGATTATTCCCCGGTGTTCCAAAAGAAGTTCTTGTAGCTTTTGGATACATCGTAGAAACGGCTAAGAAAGTCGACAAACTTTATCTACTGTGGTAATAGACGATATTTTATTATCAACTGTCATATCTAGATCTGGTGTAACGGTTGTCAAATCGTCCAATCGAAATCATGACACTGAACGACGATTACGTTTCACGCGATCACTGTGTCACACGGTGGTTTGGAAAACTGATGTTTCGAAGTTATGCAGTAGTGTGTTAGTGGAAACATTTCAAACAAAAGAACTTCAAGAATTATATAACGAGCAACTACTTTATGTACAAAATCCAGTTAAATTTAAAAATCAAAATGAAATAAATAGCAAACATATTCATTCCTCAACATTCCATATTTTATAGGTTCAGCCCCACTAATCCGTTAAGCTTGGGACCAAAACAAAGTGGCCGGATTAAAGGAATTTCCGAACCAGTGAAGCTTATGGAAAAATGGCAAAAGAAATTGTAAATTTAAAACTTGTGAACCAAAGTATTGACTGTTACTTTTACTGTCAATTTAACAATTATGGACCAAAAGTATTCACTGTAAATTTAAAAATTATGAACCAGAGTATTGACTGTAAATTTTACAGTAGATTCAAACCATCTAAACTGATGTCCGACTTATCGATTCCAAATTAGTGAGATCCAACCTGTAGTAATCAATCGTTATCCATGGTTTTCGTTCTAGGAAAGCACTGTGGCTATCAAAACCACGGTTAGGAAAGACTAAGGTCAAATCTTAGCTATTAAAGATAAGAGTGCTCCTCCTCCACACCAGTTATGAACGTGTTGAAGGGCCACCGTCTGTAAAAATGGTGAAACTGATACCAAATTTGATACTCTAATTAACAAATATTGCAAAACAATATTAGGTGAAACAATAGCCGTAACTAATATTGAAAAACAGCATGAGTTAAAACAATTATTGCGAATCAACATGTGTTAAAACAATGAATTTTGTAATGAAAACAAAAAAAAAAAACATTACTGTTGTCAAGGTTGCTAACCAGGGATGTAGATGAACCTTTGGTTAGGCATTTGAACTGTTCGTAATTTCATTTTGTGTCATGTTGTAGGCTAGTCTATCATTGTAACTTGTAATTTTATTTCGTTGCTTCTGTATTGTGTTGAAAATGAGGTCCTTTTGTGGCCGTGAGATATTAAATGAATAAAATCTCCACCAATTATTAAAACCACAAAGGACGATGAAGATGAATCAAATTGCCACCAAGGAACGACACCAAATTCACTTTCTAATTTTACGGAGTAGCAAACTAAAATTCTGACATCGAAGATTTTTCGAATATATAATTAACCTCAGAAAAGGGAGGTTTGGATTCCAATTGGATCAACCCCTGTCCTACACTGTTTCACAAAATGTCGTTTTAGCACAAAGCAATGCTAATTCGATCCACATTTAATCGAAAGTGTGCGGCAGGGATTTTGCTCGCTTAGCGGATAGGGATGAATAATTTTATTAACCATTAATTGCATCGGATTGAATTATCTTGGCGAGTTAATTAATTGCTTTCGTTCGCATCGCCTGAGGAAAACACGAGGAAACCTCAGAATGTTATTCCTTGATGATTTTTTTTTTGAAAAAAAAAATGTTTCATTTGACACAACTTTAATGAAATCCGAAACCTTAATTACAAACCGACCTCAAATCTGCGAGTTTAACTACCATTTAATGTCATTTTTTTCCCCAGCTCGTTTTGTCGGAGACATGCTAAAGTTGATTACTCTTAACTAATTGCTTGTTATAGGATTTCTATTCGTTAATATTAGGTACAATCATGATCATGCATGCATGCAGGATTGGATGGTCATCCATGCATTTGTTGTGAAAGATTGCAGATTTGAGGATAACCGGATATTCCGATGAACTGGAATTATTGATATACAATACACAAATTAAAACAGAAGTCTTCGGTTTATGCGAGTTCTTTCAATGTGATTTTCGCTACTATGCGCTTAGAGAAATGCTCTCAGATGCTAGTTATGCCAAAATGTTAATATTGTGATTTTTTTGAAAAATTTTTCTCGTCACATAGTAAGTAACGCTATTGACAGTGGAAAGAGCATAAATCATTTAACACTGTATATGAATTGGCATGGTAGCGAGTCTTTATTATCATAAAGAGTATAGTACCAACTGAATCAATTAAATCCAATATCACCATCAAAAAATTGAGAAACTCTCTACAAAAGGTGTAATACAAGGTTCCAAAATGGCTTCAGTTTGGTCCAACCACATAAATCGCATATAAAAAAACTCGCATAAATAGAATACAGCTATATGTATGCTTTTATAACAAACATGGATCACGTTTAAATAAAAATCCCAGCTATACTGCTTTGTAGTTCCTAGTCTTCCCAAATGACATGAACCGGAAGTTCGAATTCGGTCGAAAATGAGACCTATTTCCGCTCAGTGAACAACTTCCACGAGTTTTATTTACAACCTGGATGAAGGGGGATAAATATATATACATACATATAAAAGATGTGATAAAGGAAATTCACAAAAAAAATATATAGAAGAAAAAGAACAGAAAAGAATAGGAAGTAAAATAGGTGACGTCACGTGGAAAAATGGCAGTGACTGAGGGAGCTTCCGGTTGCAGTTGCCAAAAGAAGTCATTCGTAAACAAATCGTAAAAAGAATCTCTTACTACAGAAAAGAGAAGTAAACAAAAGGACTTTTGGAAGGAAAGAGTTGGTAGGAAAAGTCATGTCCCCCTCATTCCATTTGAAAAGAGAAAAAAAAGAGGCCTTCTTCACTGGTCCACTCAATTTCCACCCTGAGACCAATAATGGTGGGGGACTTAAAAAAAGAAAAGTGAAGTGGCAAAAATGTGAACCACTCATTTTCTTTTCTTTTACCTTCAGACATCTTTTATATACTTTCTTTTTATGCCGTGTAAAAGAAATTCCTTTAGATTGTCTTACCGGAAAAATGACAGTTTAAAAAAATACAGAAAATGGGCGAATTCATTCAGCGAGAAGGGAGATCGAATGTGTCAAATTTCCTACAGACAGCCAATTTCAAAGCTGCCTGAAATCCAATTTGTTACTCTAATTATTTCTTAATTTTAAACTATTTTGTTATAACTATTCCACATAAATCTTTCAGATAAAATATATCATGTGTTTTGTTTTTGCAAAATCTAATTAAAAATGTTTACCAAAAAATGGCGAGTTCACTCAATGACAAGGGACATCAAATGTCAAATTTACAAATACAAACTAGTACACATTTCACCTCACTAATCCGGAATTCACTAATCAAGCATTAGTTTTGATGATTGGGTAATTGGAATTTACAGTGAATAGTTTGGTTCATCATTTTTCAATTTACGGTGAATACTTTTGGTTCATTGTTAAATTTATAGTAAAACTAACAGTGAATATTCTTGTTCATAATTTTTTTAATTTACAGTTTATGCTGCCATCTTTCCCTAAGCTTCATTGGTTCGTAAAGTCCGATAATCCGGCAAATTTTGGGTCTCATGTTTTCCGGATTGAAATTCGGATTTATACGAAGGTTCGTCGAGCAAAAATCTCGCATTAATCGAAAACGCGACATGTGCAGGAGCGTTATTATTTGTGCACTCCCTCGTAAAATCGCATAATGGCGACATTGTTTTAATAAAAACGATTATATGGAAATATTTCTTTCGTCGCGTGTTAACGAAACGCATTAAAACATTGTTAATTTTATATGATTTATTGTAATATGATTTGTTTCCAATATGTCGTTGTTTCCTACGACAAATCCAGTTACGTAAGTTAGATAATAAAATTTCCGGTTTTTTTTTTTCTTCTTAATTCTAAAATTTTTTTCCAATCTCGCGAAAAACACTTTTTCGTAAGTTTTAAAAAGATTACAAAAAAAAAACAAAAAACACTACTATTATTTAGACAGTTCATTAATTCTAAGTTTCGAGCGCAAAGTATTTTAATCATGAAAGCAGCGTTTTAAACCCTTTAGACGATAAAAGAAAACTAAAAAAAAAGGCGGATGAAATGGAACTCCTTTATAGGAAGAATAGAGAAAAAAAACAAAAAAGTGAAATAAAAAGAAATGAAAGAGAAAAAAAAACCATTGGGGGGGAGACGGGAATTTCCGCGAAAATGGAGCCGATTCTTTTTTTTCCCTCCTTATTTCACTTTTTTTTTTATCTGCGAATTTGCTGAGAACTGCGGAAAAATGTGAAGAATTTTCTCAGAGGAAAATACTTATAACTTCCCCCTTTTCCCCAGTTGCTCATAGTCACAAAAAAAATAAAATAAGGGGGGAGAAAAAAATTAGAATTCCCTTATGAAAAAATACAATGAAAGAAACGGATTGAAAAACCTATTAAATTAAGCAAATGTACTTTTATTTTTTTTTTACGCTTATTTTAAACAAATAACGATGTTAATCTTGTACCCTGTCCTCTAAAAAACAGACAAAACGCTATCGAATCACAATATGAAAATACATACTGTAAATGTATGTACTATACTCATATCATAGTAAAATATAAATTAATTGTTCACAATGATCTTAATTTGAACTTATTATAAAAAATAAAATAAAATGCAAAAAGTTACGAATTCAAATTTCCCGGCTCCACACACTCCGTTACTGACGTCGTGTGCAAGCTTAAAATGACGTCACAGCGCAAAGTGGCAGGACATTTAAATACTGTACAATACGTTTTGAATTTAAATAATTCGTTATCCATCAAAAAGATTAAAATATGATTGAACATACAGTGAAATCCAGTTATTATATAATCACGGATATTGTTATCATTATCAATCGGTCCTAAGACACAGTTCAATGTTTCATATCCATTGTTTTATGTTATCAGCCGGCTATTGTTATTAAAAAGCACTAGGCCAAAAGTGGTCGCAATAAACGAATTCCACTATAATACCAAAAATATATACTATAGTTATAACGAATACTAAAATTTATAAAAAAATTTACATAACAAAAACTTATTATAAAAGATATTTAACACTACAGAAGACGCTGTCGAGTGATATAAAAGAAAAGAAAAAACAGCTATTGCTACAGAACCACTTAGGTAATTACAATGTTTGGAGACTCTCAAGAAATTATTGTTCCAAGGGGGTTCCGTTTACGATACAAGAAAATCCACCCACCATTGCACACAGATAACTGTAATCGATGTACAACTTTATCGACGACATCACTTTTTATCTGACAGAACGATCCATCTTTTTGCAGCATACAGCAGTTTTCTTAAGCATCTTCGATTTGGTCATTTCATTTCCTCCCCCCCAAACAAGAAGTTCCATGGATGTCTTAATGGTACCTTCTCCCCCAAAAGGCAAAGGATCTGATATAATACAAGTTGTTCGTTTGACGTTTGTGAGGCAGTCGAAATAACGCTACAATTGAAAGGAGGGTGGAGAAGAGATTGTTTTATTGCGCATGCGCAAATACTCCCGACAATAAACCGGACGTTATCGGTTGGAGCAAACTGCATTAGCTCCAACAAACAACCGTTGTGTCGACATAGAAAACACTCGACTTTTCCTCCTTAAAACGACGACGACGACGAATAATAACAAATCGAGCACACAATGAGAAAACATTGTTTTGCATGTAAGCAAAACATGTTGACATTGACGACGAAGTGAACAAGAAGAAAACACGCTTTACACCCCCCTTTAATTAGGTTTCAAAGACTTGGGGCAAGAGGGGGGGGGGTTAATCGTGATTGACAAAGGAGAATTGGTTTTCATTTATTAACCTCGTTCAAAAACAAACCAAGATGAATTAAAGATCATGTACTAACTATTACTTGTATTGTATGTGCTCGTGTTATGACCAAAAGCAAACGTTAAATGTTACAACTCGAAAGAAATCACTGATGGAAATGTACCATTGCTTTGCTTTAGTAAACATGTTAATGACACACGCAATTGTTTTGATGTGACAATTCCAGCAATTTGTGGACAACTGTGACGTCGGCTTTGTTAGCCAACCAATGAAAACTGGTTGGCCGTCACAGTTATCCACAAATTGATCCACCTGACACACCAAAAATTGCGTATGTAGACAAAAAAAATGTCACTATACTGTACGATTTTTTTCGTTATAGAAGGCTTCTGTACATTTGGCCATTTTGATATGTGCCATTTTCGATTTATGTTAGGTTTGCATAAAACACGATCCTCGCATATATCGAAAACTTACAGTACTACTAGTTTTTAATTAACTATCGGATTTAAATGTTAAGATTAAAAAAATAATGTTCTATCATTAATTAAACTTATACTGTATAACACCAACCAATGTCCATTTGTTTTTTTGTCTTAACCAATGATCAACCTATACCAATAATAAAATTCGAAACATTAATCAATTCAAATTACTAATAATTTTTTTAAGAATAAATATACGACTTTTCCAATAAAATCCTTTTAAAAAATTATATCGGATAAAACATCTATGAAAAAAATTGGTTTTATGGTTAAATTTCACCATAGTCATCGTTCAAGCAATTTCACTTTTCATTACCAAATTTATTTTCCATTCGGTTTTTCAAATCACGATATTATTTTCTTTTCTATCTTCAAGAAAATCAACAATTTTCTGAAAAATAATGTCGTGATTTCGATATTACCGGGAGACAAAAAAAAAATCTTTTGGAAAAAGAAGAAAAATACGTTAAGTTAGAAAAAGAGGGAACTTTGCCAACATCCGACGACGACCACTTTAAATGTAAAGCATTGAAAATGACGTTGAAGCATCTCTACTTTACGACCAGCACACACTTTTCGGTAAATGATTCATGGCTTATTTTTGCTGGGCAAAATCCGAAAGTAGCGACTTTTCTCTTCCAATTTGTCAACGGATCCGAGTGTCTTTTGTCAACGGATTTAAGATCCCCAATGCTGACGACCTTTCGGTAAGTCCAAAAAGTTTATCATCATGCTTTACTTTTTTTTCCCCTCTTCCAAACCAAATACCAATTTATCAAGTCAAAGATGGGTTTCTAGTTGTTTTTTATCGACTGCGGACAAACTCTCTAATAATATAAGTGATTATTTCATTTTGGGATTTTTGACATCGATTTAGGAATGTCCAAAAAAACGGCAAAACCAAAACTACAATGGAAAGTTCCGCAACAAGATCAACATATCAAGACTAACCACAAGAACAAAATCAACAACCAAAACATAAAGACAAGAGACAAAGATTAGATCAACATGAACATGAACAACGAGATCACCACCACCAACAAATTACAAGATCAAGACCAACAAAATCAACATCAAGACCAACAAAGAGCAAGATCAAGACCTACAATAACAAAAACGACAGAAAAAGAAGAATACAAACAGGAAGAAAACTAGCAAGAACACAACTAAATAACAACAACACCAAGACAAAAAACATTAAAAACAATGGGTTACCCGTATCAATTAGAAAACTGCCCTTTAATTATAAAAAAAAATCAGTGCCAAAATATCTGTCTCCATTTTGAACGAAAATGTTTTATATATTCTAAAAATATTTTGTAAAATTGTCTGTAAAATTTGTTTGTCTTTATGAGACGTAAAATTATAAAATAAAAATAAAAAATAAAAAACAACAAGAAGCATGCCTAATAAGAACAAGAACAGAAACAAGGGCAAGACTAAGAACAAGAAAATTGACAACAAAAACAACAACAATGGATCTCCTCTTATACAAAATAAGACGGTTCTCCTTTATTCGATCTTCAAGTTTCTTGCTGATGGAATTCCTTACTTTTTCTCCAAAAAAAAAAAAAAAAAACCCAACTCTTTAAACTCCCCCCCCCCCGCAATTCCATTCAAGTTGTTAGACCTAGAAGAGCTCAAACAACAAGCACACGACAATCACACACATAAAAAGGTTTAAACCCTAAAGAACGAACAAAAGACAATGCCGACGCAGTCTCCTAACAACATCATGTTGAAGAAGCTCAAGTCCTATGTAATTTCTTACAAATTCACAACAGCAAAAATCCATGTCTAGGGATATTACCGACAAAACCAAAACCTCCAAACAACAAAAGACATATTTTTTATATTTAAATTAAAGAACTTTGGCAAATAAAAAAAAAATACTTCGAAGAAGACATTCTAAATGTATTGATCAAACTTGTAAAACTTGTATGTAAGTTGGTATAAGTAATGGTCACTAGCTGAAAGGAAAGTTTAATCTTTAAACTTCAAACAAGAGTTCGAATGGACAATGATTCGATCTTTTTTTCAGTTAAAAATTACTTTCCTGATTGGCTGAGTGCACTTTAATTTACTTTATAAAAGATTCGAATAACTAGAAAATTCAAGACTGTATGATATCTCTCAAGTTGTATGTTTGTACTGAACTTTGTGAGAAATTCCTATTATGTAACGTTAGGTTTACCAACACTCTGACACAACGTCACTTGTGCCTTACCTCACAAAATCGCATAATAGAGAAATCGTCAATCACTAGCATCTCAGATCGCATAATTGCAAAATCGCATAATTATTCGAAAATTCCCTATGACTCAGCTCAATGTCTCAAATACTCTTAAGGCTTCCTGACACAGACACACTTTTTCATGTGGTAAATGGAGCAATTTAAAGTCAACTATGACGTTAGCTTCTTGCCCAACCAATCGAAACTGAGTTGCAAAAAGCTAACGTCACAGTTTACACAAATCGCTCTACTTGCCTCATCAAATATAATGTGTCAGGGGTCTTTACGAATCTCCGTTAATTGAAGAGCTTAGCGTGAAACGGTGTTAAGTAACATTTTTACCATTTCGAGAAAAACACGTTTAAAGATCTGAAATTGCCTAAGCTGCCTATGGGTACTTCACACTTCTTGTACTAATATCTTTGCACATATTGTTGTTTTGCTCAAAATTATGCATTAGGAAGGTAGAAATTGCACCTGACATATTCGAAAATACTTTATAAATGCTACTTAACACCCTTTTACACCAAGCCCTTCAATTAAATTTACGTTTATTTAAGACTCATTTGTAAAAAAGTTGCATCAAAGTCCAGCTAATAACAATGTTAAGTCTACACAATAAACAACAACAACAACATAATCAAGTTGAAAACACGAAAAACAACACAATTTCTGCTATTCTAAACTTTTCCTTATAACAACGCACCAAGAAGAACTTCTTGTTGTAAAAAAAAAATTGTTAACTTTTTTTCTTGTCAACCTTAGAATTAATATCGAAAACGCTTTCTTCGGAAGCTTTTGTTGGTGTTTGCATCTTATTTAGAATACGTTGCAGCATTATACAGTATGTGCTTTTTTTTTTCAATTTCCTTGCTTGGTTGCGTTTTTTTCCGCCTTGTGTCGAGGTTTTCAGAGACAAACCTCGTCTCCTCCTTTTCTCTCGCCTATCTCTTCATGCGTGTTTTGGTAAAAGAGCGTGTTAGATGTAAAACGCACTGCTCCATGAAAAGATTTCCCAGAACTCCATTTAATAATGCTGGCTTTAAAAAGACACGATTTTTGCGAAGGGGAAGAAAGCTACGTACTAACAAAATCAACAAACTAAAGAGACTCTTTCCATCGAATAATTTACAAATTTTGTAATTGAAGGCTTGCCCCAGAATAACGTTGCATGTAACAATTCATAGTTTTGAGTAAATGTCAAAAGACGTATTCAGCGAACACAATGATTGTCACAAATTAGGTGACCAATTTCGAAGTGATATATGTATGTTTTAGGTAGGTATGAGTTTGTCTGTTGGTGGCACTAATTTAGCTAGGCCCATATATTAGACACGTTTTTCCATAGCAATCTCAATATTGAATTTTTGTAACATACAACGTTATTCTGGGCAAGTCTTCAATTACAAAACAAACAAAAAAGAAGCAAACAACTATCATCAAAGACCGAATCAAGGAATTTCTTGTTACGACCCACGTAAATGGCAAATTCTAAAAACGAGAGTGTGGAATAAGAAAATTTTCGAATTTATGCGATTTTTTTATATCCGATATAGCTACTATTATATGCGATGAGAGAATTTCTGCCAGATTGATCGTTATACGGGAGAAAACGTTATTATGCGATTTTGTAAAATGCTACACGAGTGACTGAACGCTGAAGATGTCACTTCATGATAATTTCGACATGTGCGATTTTCAATTTATGCGAGATATTTTTATATGCGGTTTCGTTATTATACGACGAGAGATTCCGCCAGATGCTCGTCATCGAGAAGAAAAGTTTGCTATTAAAAAAAATTCGAAAAATTCGGTGCAGGAGTAATAAAAGCTGAAGAAGATATGTCATTACATGGGAATTTTGATACGTGTAATTTTAAATTTATCCCGCTCCTTTTATGCGGTTTCGCTATTACGTGACGAGAAAAATTTTCCAGAAGCTCGTCATGGGCGAAAACATTTTAATATTATATGATTTTGTGCGAAGATGCGCGAACAGCATGTGAAGTGAATAGATTGTCGACTGCAGTCTTGTCATTTAATGAGAATTTTAATATATATACGAGTTCCATATATTTGATTTGTCTCCAATACGAGACAGCATTAACCCTCCATGAAGCTCGATATAAGCAAACGCAATTTTTGTTTATTTTTTATTCCATTATGAGATTTTGTGAACTGGTGCACTGCACACAAGTGACTCAACGGGTATTCTCCAGTATTGTCACTTCAAAGGAAATTTTATATTTAAGCGGTTTTCTGGTTGTGCGTAGTTTTCGGAGAACCCTCGCATAAATCGAGAACTTCATGCATATTCCATTATTCATCGCTGAAAGGTTTCTCTCTCCAACAAAAGCGTTGAATGGACTTAACCATTTGGTGGGTTATAAGAGGGTCACGTGATTGCAGTTAACAGCGGGTGATACAATGCTCGGATTCAACTTTAGAACCGTCTATTTGTCACGAGTCGCGATTTACTCCTAACTTTGGCCATTCCCAGAAGCAAGTCACCAGCACAACTTTTGGCTCATTGCCACCACCCACAACCACCATCATTGTCATTTTCATCATTATCATCTTGTGTCCTTTGGAGAGCCAGATCCTTTATTGCGATGTGATGACGATAGATCGTTGACTCGGTGGCACTTTGCCTCGATTTGGTACTTCGATGGCGCATCTATCCGCATCCATGTTTTTTGTTTTGTTTTTTCCCCCCCACACCTTTCTATCCATTAATCACCTACACTAATCAAGTCTCGTTTTTTTTTTTAAATATATATATTTATATCTAATCTGTTCATCAAGTTCAGATATCAAACTAGTGGACCCAATAATTGGCAATTCTCGAAACTGAACATTCTGCCAATTAGCGAAATCGACAAATTATCTTGCGATCACCAGAATTCTAATGAAATCCAAGTTTCATACATACTGTATACATAAAACAAGTACAGTACATTAAAATGCTTTGTAAACATACGTTTTATACATAGTTTAACTTCATATATAGTTTCGCTTTATGCGAACTTAGATTTATCCAAAGTTACATTAATGCGATCTTTGAGTTATGTGATACTCGATTTATTCCAGTTTTGAGAATTCAATTTTCATTTCTGCAAGTTTCGATTTATGCCAATTTTAATTTATGCGAATTTAGATTAATGCGATCTTTGAGCAACACGGTATTCGATTTCTGAGAGTTTTGAGTACATTTTTGATTCGATCACATTGTGCGACACTTGCTCACTCTAGCGACATATGCACATTATTTTTGTTAAGAATGTTGTGTTTTTCATGCCAATCGGCGTTATTGCTTGTCCCTTAGTTTGTTTTTTTTTTACAATAACCTCATTATTTATTGACGGACCTAATATTTTAAATTAATTTCTCTAATTTTTTATTCGTAAAAAACCGTAAAGAGTCTTTTGCGCCACCCTTTATATACGTATTTTTGATTTACGCAAAGGTGATGTTCTGGCTAATTATCACCTAAATGGAAAATATAACGAAATCCTCATAAAAGGATGAAACTTAAGTCCCTGGTGCCTCCACTATCGCTCGCATAATAGCAAAATTATTTTAAAAATAGAAATTACAAAAAATAATGCATTACAAATTATAACAAACTCTTTCATATTAATTTTATAAAAAAAATGTTAACAAAAGTGGTTAAAAAATCATTTTAACTGGATATTAGTCGTATCTATGGTCGATTTTAAGTTATAAATTTCCAACAGTTAACGTTATTTCCCCAATAGGTAACAAAACTGTACAGCCTCAACCTACTTAAGGTTCTAATGCTTCAAATCTAGAAATTTTTTTATTCACCCTGTATAAATATCTTAAAACCATAATACGCATATTTTATTTATATCATAAATATTTTAGAAAGAACATAATGTTCCCTTATTTCATCATTATTTCAGCACATAAACTACGTTTATCTCAAAGGCATTTACGACAAATTAGATTTTGTATTCACCCTGTAGCAAAAATAAACCGCGACCGAACTTTTATGGTGTATGAACGAAACTGAACAAAAACAAATTACAAAACCGATCAACGTTATAATTTAACAAGGCCATCTTGTGTTTATTACAATACTGAAAATTACGCTTCGCAAATAAGAAACAGGTGAAATGTTACATACATGAAACGGTTCGTTACACGTATGTCTGTTTGTGCGTACATGACGCATACATGGCTGGAACAATTTTCACGTGATTTGGTAACTAAGTTAATATCGAGTTAATGAAGGACATAGACTATCGTCCATTTTAAAATGTTTATTAGAAATTCAACAAATCCGTTATTTGTACATCCGTCAATGTAATGAATTCATATTGAGATAAACTGTAAGAAACGGTACAAATAAATATAGTATTCTTTAGAAAAAGAAAATAACACGAAAACATGATAGCACTGCTGTTAAGAATATCGTCTAGCTAAAAATAAGTTTAATGAAACGTATATGAAGTGAAGTGAAACAGTTAGTACACATATGAAGTGAAACGGTTAGTACATGTCTGTCTGTCTGTGCGTGCATAACGCATAAACGACTGAGACAATTTTCATGTAATTAAATAACTAAGTTAACATCAAGCTAATGAAGAACATAGACTATCGTTTATTTTATAATGTTCATTAGAAAGCCGACAACATTCCGTCATTTGTACACCTCCCTAATTTGTAAATGTTTACTCAAGTCCACACTGACTTTGTTAGTGTGTGTCCATTTATAGATGATAACAGATGAAACTGAAATGCTAATAAATTTCGTCAATTTATGGCAACATATTATTTATGCTCATTCGAAGATGGTGAATATAGAACCGCAAGTAAGAGCGTCATCTAAAGGACAAATTACATTTTCACAATATTAAAAATGTTAATACTATAAGTAGAAAAAGAAGAAATTTTTTTAAGAATAGAGAAGTTATGTGCATTTTTGGGAGTGAACACAGTATGGCAGTCGAAACTACGAGTAGAATGTCATTTACTACTGTTCCATTACATCGGTGTTGTTATGACAAAATCAATGCTGAGCGTCTGTTTTCCAAACAGCAGTTTTGGACCGAAATAAGTACTAATATAACCTAGCAAAAAAAATCAAATAAAACCCCGTTTCTTTAAGAAAGAAAAATGTTACTTTCTTTGCCAAACTTTAAAAGTTCACTCCAACATCCTCTTCAATGCCCACTGCTACACGTGCATTATAAAATTTGTCATACAAGATCATAAAGAGACTTTGGGTTCCATTCGCACTCCATTTAGTAATTTCAAAACAAAAAAAAACCACGACATTCATTTACCAGAGGAAAAAAAAAATGATGCCCAAAAGTAGTAAAAAGCTCAAAACAAAGAACATATATATATACACACTACAAACACACACATACCAAAAGTGTTATAGGCTATTTGAAAATTCCACAATTTACGGCAACCCACGCGAGTTCCTTACTTCTAATTGCCAACGAAATGTGTGAAATAAATTAAGAGATAAGACAAAACGAGGCAAAGCAAAAGCAGAAGAGACGAAAATTTAAAAAAAAAAAAGGATGGAAAAAAAAATGTTAGCGAACCTATCTAGGCATTTTCACACCCCTCGTTTCCTTATTAACATTGCTTTGAGAATGAATAAAAAATGAAGACAAGTGGGGTCATTACAAAGATGATGATAATGACACCAGAACGAATTTGAAATGACCCTCTTCTTCCTTTCGGCAAAGTTCCCATTTGCTGTCACTTTTTCGAAAATATCAGTCCTCCCCAGAGGCTGGGTATAACGAGCGCTGGTGAATTATGGGTGTGTGGAAAAAGGGCATAAAAGTGAGGGAGTCTAAACAAATTGTAAATGTCTACACCCGAATTATGGTCTCATCGTTTTCATAACGTACGATTAAGCCTTTAATTAGCTTGATTGTTGTGTGCCGTTTCATGGCGTCTGGCCATAAAAGCAGCCAACGTTTTATATCTTCAGTTTTGTTAATAAAACCATTATTTCAAAATTAAAAAAAGAACAAAAAATATGCGATGAACAATTAAAAAAGACAGTGACATTAAAAAAGAACTTACGACCTAACACTTCATTCAGCGAATTATGGTAAGATAGTATAGTTACACCCACAAGGACACAAGAGTTTCAGTCTTCATAGTTACGTAGTCTTTGCTGAATTACCAGCTTGTTTCTAACTTTATAATAAACCTATTGTACCAGAACGTCAAGACCATTTCAACTCAAATAAACTTTAAAAGCATTACAATGTAATGGACATTGTAATGCTCAACTTACTAAATAAAACTCAAAAGTGACTGTGTTTTCGTTTGCCGATTGGTGGATGAATTTAAAAGTTTAAACAATAAAGGCAATAATGAGTCAGTTAACGAATATTATTTTTGAATTAACATGCAATTCTCGCGCTATCTGTATTGTTGTGTCAGGTAGTATAAATTTAAATTTCAAATAGCATTCGTTGCATTTTCAATGGGTTTAAGCTAATTTACAATACTCAGCAATACCCTGCAATCGTATTCTTATGTTCACTATGTATTCCACTTTCCAGTCCGGAAAGTGCTCATTCCAAAATATGGTTCAACAGTGGTAATTAAAAGGCTTAGCAATGGTCATTGCAGTATTACAAATCATTAAAATGTTCAGCAATGTCCATTGTAATTTTAAAACAATGTTCTAATGTTCAATGACCTTCATTTACAATGTTCAACGATGATCATTACAGTATTCAGAACTAACCAGTACAATGTTCGGCAATGTTCTTGCTATGCCCATTCCGGTGTTCAGCATTGTCCAAAAGGTTATTATAATGATCAGCAATGGTAATTGCAATGTACTGGTCATTATAGTATTCATAACTATCCATTATGACTTTCAGCAATGTCCAATGTAATATTCAGCAACGAACATTGCAACGTTTTAAGCAATGTCCAAGACGTTCATTATGATGTTCAACAATGATCATTACTTTACATTACTGATAACTAATCAGTAGCCTACTGGGAATATTCATTCAACAATAATCATTGCAACATTCAACAATTGTCATGGACTAACGTCGCTGTTAAAACGTGACAATACGTTTGAGCGAAGAAAAAAAATGCGGTATAAATTATAAAAGAAAAAGTTTTGTACTCACTCTCCAATGGTGTGTCCATTCCAGCAGTTGTTTTCTCTACGGACTGCTAAATGGTCATCAGTACACAGGGTCTCCGCCAAAGTGGAATAGAAACCTCGAGCTGGAGACAAAGATATGACAAAGTTGCGCAGCCTCTTGTACAAGGTAGGTGGTGGACTTGGTGCGAGTGTCGTTTCGGTCGACACTAACGAAGCTGAAGTGGACGAACTCCAATCGACGCCATCTTGTTGAGCTTCGGGAACAGGCACCGAAGGACGTACCGCAACACGCTTAGCTTGAGGGTGACCACAGGCTTTCTTCACCTGTCGGTAACAATCAAACGATAATAGTGTTAGTGGGACTTTTCATCAATTATCTAAAGGAGGAGGCTGAAAGTGCAGTCTAACAGATTCCAATTGTGGTCAATCCCAGAACAAAGAAACGAAAGCACTTCTTTCTTGTAGGTGTTAAGTTAGGTGGACATTACCACTTACCACCAGAGGATGTGTTAAAACAATTGATTTTTACCAATGAACAAGTGAGATTATGATGTACCGAAAAAAAAGGTGAGACTTCAGTTTGAATGGAAGAAACTTTCAGTGAAAGTTTGCAATCAATCACGAAAGTTGTCACTAAGCTAACGATTATGTTTGTTTTTGCAATGACAAAAATTTTAGCCCTAATTTGGAATACTGTCTTAGTAGTTGGCAGCGGTGCAACAAAACCCTAAATCTTAGCAATACCCAACATCTAGCGGTTTCTTGATCAATATCTTGTGTACCAGGAAGAATCGCAACAAATTTTGTCCCAGAACATCAAACACAGAATGTACTGTACGGCATGTAATATAAGCATAACATTATTAAAAGTCATCATCTATCGCGCGTTACTTTCAGAATGAAGGTTCCACGCAGGAAGTACCGGTAATCTATACAATCTTTCTTTAAGATTCCATTGAAAATTTTTCTATAACGTACAATCTCCGATATTGTTGTTCATTTTCACTCGAATGAAAAGAATTCAAGATGGCGGCACAAATTTCGTTAACGTTTCCAAAGAAAAAAAGGAAAGCTGGCGAAGCGAAAAGTTTGAAGTTAATGTACGTTAGGTGCAATAACGGTTCTAATGGCACTCATTCAAAGTAAAAGACAAACAAACCGTTGATTTGGGGGAGGGGAAAAGTTTGCTGCCATCGAAAATGAACGGAAGTTGTTAGCAGCGCCATTTCGAAAATTCTGCCTTATCAGGGGGTCGGTAGTCATAATTCAGGTGAACGGCGCATGCGCCCGTGGATAGATAGGAGAACTTTGGGCTGCCTAGTAGAGTAAGGTTAATGGCGAATCGTGTAATCGGAGACAATAACCTCTTGTCAAGCTGAAGGTGAAATCGATTTCTCTCGGTTAAGAGAGTGAAGCGGCGGAGACGTTTTATGAAAAGCGATCGCCTCGCCATTCTTATCGCGCCCGCGGCTATTGTCACGTGACGCCCGCAGGAAGACGATCGTTCGACACAAAATGGCGGTTGCGGCGCCCGAAAACGCTGATAGCATCCGTTGCGCGTTTCGCACCTTCCCGTCCGCCATTGTTCCTTTTCCCTTTTAATGTATCCTGTTGCCCTTTTATTGAAAAGGAACCGAGAACTCGCACCCAAAAGACAAACAGGGCTAACCGTCAAAAGGAGGTGATTAGGCTTCAAGGCATCAACAACTTCTTATAATACAAAAGGGCTTGAAAGATACGCAAAGTGCGACGAAAAATCGCTAGTGTACCTCTCGAAGTATAAGCAATTAAATCAGACTCGCAACAAGCAGTACAGGCGCACTTTAGTGTTCACAATCCCAAAAACGTCTTTAAGTACCAATGCTTCAAAAAGTTCAAGTACCCAATTACTCGTATTACACGATTCCTTAAGTAGACAGGCGTTTTGTATAAAGTAAGTAACCTAAAGCGAATCTTCGTATAGATCTGGTTATGGAGCTACTACTTGTCGACATAATCTCACACCCATCGAAAAGAAAACCTACGAACTCTGACATTTAATATGACACTTTATAAAGCACAAAGTGAATACACAAGATGAACAACATCTCTGTACTGTACCTACATGTATTCAAGAGATTTCGAACTGGTAACTGATGGTCATCAAACGCGATTTGATTGATTCGTTCGATTATAAAGTTACAGTAAATGTATTTCACCCTTTACGGCAGTAATGCATCCATCCATATATTGTGATCAGAAACTTTGCTCTAGAATCCTCTGCACAAAACCCATGTTACAAAGACAAAACCGAAGCATTAACCAAATGGCACCACAATTCGCAACAACATCCAGAGTCAACAAAGTGAAACTTTCAACAACTAGCTTCCAAAAAATAAAATATCACAACCTCAGCATTATGTACCCTTTGGAACTTCAGAAAAATGAAAGAATGGAATTTTGGTTGATGGTGACAGACCACTAGCTTAGGTTAGTCCAAGCGTTTGCTAACCTAACGTAGTACCCTGTCATCATAAACACACGTCGATCAATCCCCTAAGCGTTCCAAATCATAGGATCCGAATAGCGCCACGAACGGCATCTGAACCCACAAGTAGTTATTCTTTTACATGTATGTTATTGAAAACTATATAATTCGATTGAAGAGCTCATTTCCAAAAAACCTAACTCACCTTTCATCATTGTTAAGCTTCTATAAACTCTGTGCATCGCTGATTCCAAATATGTTATTTTCAAGACTCCAAACATATTGTTTCCTAATTTAAAAAACTCTAAAAAAAACCTCGTTCATATGTAAAGTGTACGGTCAAATGACTAAAAAAAAAACCAGTTTCCTGGAAAATTGTTGCTGGACTTGAGATGTTTTGAAAATAAGCTCTTCAATTGATCCACTAGGTTTAGACCTTCATTAGGTTGTTGAAAATAAAGTCCCTGGTTCATGCGAATTCTTTGTGTGTGAATTCGCTAATGTCCATATATGCACACAGAATACTGTAAAAATTTAGAGGGTTTCAAAAGTAACTATGCTCTGGAGACTGAAATACATTGACCCAGGAGTATAGAGATCCTATTGAATTTGTACTAGGAACAATGACTTTCGAGACACCCTGTAGAACAATGTGTGCACAGTCTGATTAACTCGTGGGAACCCGAGCCATTCATTTTGCGAACCTTACATTTTGAACGAATCTCACATAACTAGTACTACTACGAGAAACGAATTGTAGCATAACGCGTTGTCTTGTTAGTTCTAATCAAGTCTCCGAAATGAGCGCGAGCATGTTCATCAAGCGTGTTGAGTGGAACCACCGTTATTTACTGATCTCGAATTAACATCATTCTCTATGCAAATGGTGATCTTCCATCCGGATGCTTGTTCGGCAAACGCTCGCAACTAACGCAGCACCCGAGTAAAAATTCGCGTTTAATTGCCACCGTGGCGTGTTTGAACATGCTCGGAGCATCGTCTCCACTCGCCACCACCACCCTCCTGACAAACAACCCTTTTGGGTTGACATAGAATTTTAATGGACTCGCAAACTTGATGAATTCGACTCCCACTCTGCTTGACTCTGGCCATTAGCAAAGGCCCCAGTTTGGCCCCGGCAAACGCATTTTAATGGTGACGTAGAAAAGCGACTTGTCGGATTCCTACGCCATTTTATTTTTCTTTAGCATCCCGATTGGTTGCGAAAAGTTTTTTCAACCATCGATTTTTCAATTTTCTTTAAAAGATTTTTTTCTTCCACCCGCTACCTATCTCCATCCACCCATCTATGGTTTTCGGGTGATAAAAGTTGGCAAGTGCCAAGAAACCTTTCTTTTCTTAACCCCCCCCCCCCACACACACACTCTTTAGCTTTTTTTTTTCAATATTATTATTATATCTCGTGGAATTTAGTTTCGAACGAAATTAAGTCTGGATGATGAATTTTCATTGGACTGCAAAAGACAAAATGTCGATTTGGCGAATCGAGATATTCCAATAATAAATCATCATTCTCATGATTATTGAATATCGATTGTGGAGAGTAGAAAAACTTTTTTTCTCTTTTCTCTAATTTGATGCATCCGTTTTCCGGAATTTTGCGAATAATGTGTATATATGTGAAAAATGTTACCACAGAAACTTTTGACGATCAACGAAAAGCTTGGCTGATTATTATGCAAATTGCATAAACTCGGCGGCCATTTTCCCCCCATTTAAAACGCACCCATTCCGAAACACGATGAGAGGGAGATATTCCAAAGTGCTTTATTAGCCTTTTCCTTTCAACACTGATTTCCCTCTTCAAAAAACCAGTTTTCCACCAACTCATCAGCATATCGCACAATCGCTGAACCATCTTCTTCAGTAATTTCCAACATTCCACAGTCGTTTACATAACGCAAATTAAACCAAACAATTAAAAAACAAATTAACTAGAACTTTTATCATAAATACAGGAAGTCTCTTAATTATGCGAGTGTTTGTATTTGTGAGTAGCAAAATAATATGCGAGTGTTTGTATTTGTGAGTAGCAAAAAATATGCGCACAATTTGCTATTATGCGTAGCGTGAGTAGCAACGTTCTATTCTAAGCAATCAAATTTCGGTCTTATGCGATGTGCGTGGTGTACAAAGAGTCAATGCTGAAGTTTTGCCACTTTATAGAAATTTAGATATATACGATATTCGATTTATGTAAGGCTGACGTAACCCTCGCATAAGTCGAGAATCACCGCTACTATGAAACAAGCACCACTGCACAAAATCGCACAATAACAATACTGTTTAACTATAACGAGCACCTAAAAGTATTTTTTTCTCGTCGCAAATAATAAAATCGCATATAGGAAACCGGCATACATAAAAATCGTAAAATGGGAAAGATGAGCGTGTACTTATTTCTGTACCATCTCGTAAAATCGTATAATTGCGAATTTATCTCGTCTATAATAGTTTAAAGAATTTCATCGCATATTAGCGAATATAAGAAACAAAAAAAAATCAAGAATTTCCTGATTTTACCAACCATCGCCTGTGCTTGATGGCTCACAGTTGCCATTTTTTAAAATGTCTGACTGCAGCGTCACTGTGGCTCTAACACGCACAACAAAATTCCCACTTCCTGCTTCCGTTTCACCAAGAGACACATTTGTATGATCAGATTTGAAAATAATGAAGTTTCCAAATGGTTAGATTTCATTGTGAACACTGTCTCTTATGGAAACGCAAGATATTAAAATATTTCAAAAATCTTAATTACCATAGACCTACTACAGCTGGCATCTATGCCGACTCTCCCGTATCGATTCCAAAATTAACAACAACTTGACTTTTCATCCACAATTCATACACCTACACCTGCGTCTATATACAGTAGTAGGATTTCGAGTGTAAAAATGTGGTGTTTTGGTTACTAGAATAATCGTATAATACAGCTGCTGTGCAATTAGTCAGGCGCGAAATGAACTTGGATACGTGTAATCGGACAACGTACAAAATGGACGAGTAGAAAAGCAGCATCGAATTAATTCCAGTAACGAGCCCTCTTTACCTTGGTAAAGGCACGAAGAGGTGAAATGATGATGATGATGATAAAGATGATGATGATGATGATAAAAAGGAGAAGAAGCGCCAAAGGAGAAAACGGGCAATTAAGCGACGAATTGTTATTTCCGGATTTGTTCCTCTGACCGTATTAATTTTCACGCTTAATTAGAAAAATTGATAATTAAAAATAATAATCGTAGCCGAAAAAAAATTTAATAAAATGAAATGGAAGGGGAGTTTAAGTCCTCTTTCCAAAAGTTGTTGGTCCTCAAAACTAAACTTTCCAAAGCCGCTTATGGGTTATTAATAACTTGTTTAACGTTATGCAAATTATGCCATGGCGTGATGTGCGATGGACATATTAACTGGTCTTTTGACACTTTTATTTTTTCCGTCAGTTTTATTTTTAAAAAGTAGGAAAAACCGATTAGTAGCCTACTCTGAGACTGAAATACGTCAAGATTAGCAACTTTTATTAATTAACACGAAATTTAATGAGATGTAAGACCTTTTCCACTGACGCTTATTATACACAGGGTATTCCAAAATTCGCGCAACATGGTACATACGTGACTATGACATGGCGCTAACTTTCTCACAATCAGGTGACTGTATAACACGAATGAATCAGTGGAGTTTAATCCAGATATTGCAGTACAACGAAAAACCAATGTTTCAAGCACTCTTTATACGGGGTGTTCCAAAAACTCGCGCAAAATGAATATATTTAAATATCTGTAGTTATTGTAATGAATCAACGTTCACGCTCAATCTAAACGGTTTACACTCATTCTTAACAAGATATTACAGCGAGAAAAAACCAAATTTTTCAGAACTCTTTATACAGGGTGTTTCAAAAACTCGCGCAACATAATACATACGTGACTGACATCGCTATAATTTCTTCTTACAATTACTTGACTGTATAATACGAATTAGTGGAATTCAATCAAGATATTACAATACTGCGAAGAACCCATTTTTTCGGTATTCTTTATGCATACAGGGTGTTCCACAAACTCGCTCAAGATAGAAATAGTTGAATAACTGTACTTATTGTAACGAATCAACGTGTTTACACTCATTCCAGTCGGACAAACACAAACTTCGACACAGTCGTAATACTGTATCACGCGACTATAACGACGCAACATTAAACTCGATCACGCAACTAACGCATCAATACGCTACTAGCACACAATCACGTGACATGACTAAAACACCGTTTTAGGCGCCAGTTTCGCGAGTTTGTCAATGACAAAACAACGAAAAAGAAAAAAAACTGTCTTCTTCTAAAGGGATCGAAAGGTCACGTGACCGTTCCACTTCCATCACTTTCAAGTCACAGGAAGCCATTTTTCCGGATGGCTGTTCTTTTTTTTTTCTCTTTTACACGTCATCCATGACTTCACTTTCCATCATCCACCCTCATTTCACACTATATTTATATACATACACACAGACCATAAAAACACCCTATTCACAAACGCCCCCAACATCTTAATCAAATTTGCAGATCTAATTTGGTATCGTCTTTCAAAAGTCTTTCTAATGTCTTTATTAATCAAACGAGATAGGAAAACAAAGTCATAAAATTTGGACGTTACTACTATTACAAAATATACATATAAATAATTATATATATATAATAGAAAAAAGTGTTAAAATGTTTATAAATCTTCTATCCCCAACAGTGATTGTAGTTATTTTCCCACAGTAGCTACATAATAGGTTTTGAAATACTATAACCCCATAGTAACTTGAGCAGTACACTTTTAGCGAGGGGTTTTGTTCGAGAAAAAAAAAACATGGAGGGAAAAGAAGAGGATATCCTGTCACATGTAAAAGATGATAACAAAACAGCTGAAGAAAATATGCGTTATATAAAAATTTGTCACCCAAAAAAAAAAATATATAAAGAGGGGCTCATCAATAATCCCGCTTTAAAAGTGTAAACAACACAAAAGATTAATATAGTCATCCGATAGCTCAAGTGTTCGGAACAGAACGGTAAACAACGTTTGTCACGTGATCGCTATAAAGGAAAACCCGTCTTCATCGTTGATAATACTAACATAAAAACGATTTTTATTTTTTAGTTTAAAGATTTTTATTTTCGAGGAACGAACATTCCATTTTCGAGGAATGAACGTTTTGTACTTGAAAAAATATAACTTTTTTTTTCTGATAAGAAAAGAATAAGAAAAATCGTTTGAAAGTCGTTTTCGCGACCGGTCAGGGTTTGTGCACTAGTCGTCTTATTATTCACAGCCATTAACTGACAACTGCCTTTAAAAACCATAAAAAAAGGGACCTCTTCTTCTCCTTCTTCGCTTTCCGGCATGCCTAGCATTCAAAATGGCGTCGAACAAAAGCTTTAAAAAAGGGGGTTTTCTTCCCGTTTTTGGCATTCGTCGAAGACGTGAAGCTACTGCGATTCAATGGAGTGTTAACAGCCTGTAAATTACCCTACCGAAGGTTTTAATTTCCTCCCACTGAAATAAAAATAAAAATTCGCCAATTATTTTCACACTGCGGTGTTTGATCGATTCATTGCGCCCGGATTTTGTCGCCCTACAAGATGCATTGTTAACAGCGTCTTATGAGGGTGGTTCAAAAAAGTAGTCCAAAAATTTAATATTATTTCCATCCGGGAACTTTTTCATCTACGCCATATACTACACTCGATATACAACACTCCTCCTCTCAATAAGCGCTATAATTACAGTTTCAAATACGCTAAGTTCCGAGATGAATACTGTTTGCAAAAAATGTACAATATTTCAATCGGTTATAACTTTGTGACCATGGTGGTATGTAAAACGCAACTGCACTGGTAAAGTGCATGAAATGTAAAACCTTTATTTTTTCTCGAATGGCTGCAACGGCTTTTTCTGCATTTTTTCGACTTTTCCTTTAACTCACTTAAGTTCGCGGCGCAGCATGGGGCTTCACCCAAATGTTGTATAACACTTGCACTATATTTCGTAGATAGGCGGACACTTTCAACACTTTGTGTTTGTAAGTGATTCTCCCATTCGTACACTACCAGTTGCACATACTTGCGTCACTGTTTATTTATTAAGTCGATTCAACGACCGATTTGTCTGAGCTGAACAAAGCGATACCTCAGCTAACCGACGATTTTCCAACTTTTTTCGTCTGCCATAGTTCAAAGTTCCCATGGGCGAATTTCCACCAAATTTCAGATATATACTCTCGTGCACGTGCAGTTGTGCAATAAATAAATACCGATTCAGTAACCTACAGAAGATTGACAGGGCACCTTGCTTATGAAATGCACACCGTTCAGCATCGCATACAAAACTACACCATACGAAAGGTCGTTTAAAATTGTGCTCAAGCAGACCTGTGTCGGCATATTCTTTGATTGATGATCATTTTAGAATTTAATTTCTTTATTTTCTCCTTTTTCTGTGTATTTTAATGCTTGCATGTGTTGTCTCTTTTATTCCTTTGCAGTGCCGTCCATTAAATAAATAAATATGGTGACACCAAATGTAAACAAAATTGACCAAATGTAAACAAAAAAATTAAATAATAAAAATAAAAACGATATAATTAACTGAGTAATCATGTTCCATTATATATCAGGTCAGACTATCTCCTTTAGACTATATTTAAATAGTAGTACATTTTATCGCAAACACCCTGTAGTTTCCAATACGACCAGTTCCAACATGACTACTGTCATGCTAGGTAGCGTGTAGAATGTACACACAGCTAATGAAAGTAAACTTATCAAACGAAATTCACGATAAGAACAGAATATGATACGATCATTAAAAGTAAACGAAAATGAACTAATTGAAATGTAAGTCAGAATACATTTACTTTAAAAATTATAATTGACATGTGCATCCGAGAAAAACGATCTTCGAGTCATCTGATAAGTTGTAACTGTGAGACAAAGAATAAACAAAACGCGGTTTCAGGTTGTAGATTCGAGAATTGGCATCGTTATCGAATTTCACTGAAAAATATTCGGCTTTCGTGGAAGTTCGATTCCATTCTTCGAGTAACAGAGAAGCTGGTCGCATTCTTTAATTTCCAATTTAAGTTTCTGTTTTTCAAAATTTTGCCATATGCGAAATCGTAAACATGTTCGGCTTTAAACCTAAATGAGTAGTGAATGCAATTAAAAACAGACGCAATAAAAATCGAAAACTCAATTCGTTTTCATTAGTTCCATCCTAAACCAATAGGACGCTCGCTGAAACAACTTTGTGGCTACACGAAAGGCTTTTTAAAAATGCATAGTTCATTCGCATAGGCATAACATGAAGGTCGTACATTTTAGATTAGATTTATTAACAGCGTCTCGGAGAGACGTCAAGTACGCAGCTACAGCGCGAAGGCTCAAAATCAAAACAGCAAAAGTAATAATAACGACAAACTAAAAATTAAAAACTGAAATGAAGATACTATAAATGCCCACTTTAAAAACAAAATCGAGTCACAATGAGAAGCTTAATTCAAATTTAAAAAATTCTTCATTTGCAAAACAATTCAAACAAAAAAGATTAACCGGAAAATAGTACAAGGCACTTATTCGTCTTTCAGTTTTGCGCGTAAAAATCTGCTGTACAGAGTGTCCCAGTGTCATATAGCCTGTCCCTATTAGAGTCTGCAGACATTAAAAGTAATATGTTTTCTAGTTTTTTTCTTTGTAACTTTGATATGTAATGCAGTTACATTTTTTTTCAAACAAGTGTTAAAGCTTCCTACGATAAAGATTTTTATGGGACACCCTGTATACTTCTTTGATCGAAATCATTTTTAAATGATCTCTGATGAAAAGCATCATAAAGACTATGTATGGAAACTTTTGGAACACTCTTCATATGAACAGTATGATTTTTTCTTAGTCGTTTTCAATATTGTAACTTATAGTAAGACGTCCTGCAATTTTAAGTATGACAATTCGAACAATTTGTGCACAACTGTGAATTCTTGTCAAGAAGAAGACTTCTTGACAAACAATTTTAAAATTAGTTGGGGAAAAAGATGATGTCACAATTGTCCACAAATTGCTCTAATTGCCATGCTAATCCCAAAAATTTGCGTGTGTCATGAGACTTGTGAAGCTCATAAAATGAAAAAACTTCCTCCTCCTACTCCTCCTCCACACCAGTTATAGCCATTGTCCTATCTAATAAAATGAAAACTTCCTCCTACTTCTCCTCCACATCAGTTATAGCCATTGGACAAGAAATATCATGTGATTCTTTCTTTTGCACCTGGGCATTCTAGAAACTTCCAGAACGCAGATTTATTACTAGCTCGTGCCTCATCACCAGCGCCACCATGTGTGGAAATGCCGAAATAAATACCCTAAATAATGAATATTGCGAATAATAACTTTAACGAATAAAGACTGTAACAAACGTACTAAACAAGGCTGCATTGCTATAAACAATCATCATGGGTCTGGAACGGATTCATCCAATTAACACTATTTCTTAGGGGAAAAACTGCTTCGCCATTCGACAGCCTCCTGTAACGAATTTGTGTACGAATAGCGGGGTTCCACCGTATTTTCGAATGTAATAAGTGCAATTCCATCTTCCTGGTGCATAATTTTGAGCCAAACAGCAATATGTGCAAAGATATTAGTGCAAGAAGTGTGAAGTAGCACCATAGACAACAAAGCAACTTCAAATCTTCAAAACCGGTTTTCTCGAAAATTGTAAAAATGTTACTTAACACCCGTTCACACCATGCTCTTCAAATATTGTAAACATAAAAAAAAAACCAAAATAAATAAATAAATAATTGATTGAAAGAATCGAAGAACATAGAAACACGGAAGTTACCTGTATACCTCATTATCTGCATATCATTACTCGTTGCCACAATTTAAGCACAAACAAAAACAAAATCTTATCAAAGTTGCACAAATTAGAACAAAAAAAAAACCTTTTCTCATTTACAAGACGGTACCCTATTTTTTGTTAAATAAAACATGAGTTGATTAAGAAAAAACTCATAGCTTTTTAAAAGGGAAGCAAAAGTTGGGTAATAAAAGTCCCTAGATGCTCGTGTTGGCAGATGGGGTGTAATTTTCACCAGCTTTTGAAAAGTGCCCTTTTGCTCAAGAAAAAAATTGGAGACACAGAAGACAAGGAGGATGGAAAAAAGGGGGGAAGAAAGTTATTTCCCGTCCCAATGGAATATCCACTGACGGAAGCGATTATCAGGTGGCAGCAATGAGTGTATTTAAAATGCCACAATGTGAAGACAGAAGGCGCCAGATTCCATGTTGGAGACTCCCAACACTATTTTTTTTTGTCTTCCGATGTTTAAAGACGAACGAGAGGATCTTTTTCAACGATGATGATAAAATTATTCGAATAATCTGTTTCTACATGAGTATATAGTTCTCACAAAAAATAATTTGCAATTTTGAGATCACTTTCATTAAAACTTAACTTGTCAAGAACCACCAAGAAACTGTGGTGTACCAAGAACTGGAGTGTCAAGAAACTCGTTGAAGGACAATACACAAGATTTTTTATTTATGCGATAATTAAGGCGAAATGACCCGATCGAGTTTGCTACGATTTCACTGCGATTTTAATCTGCAACCCACCAATGTTGTAGTTTATTTCAGGTGAAACCGAGAAAAACGCCACGCCATTGGTGAGGTTGCATCAAAATCGTAATGAAATCGCAGTAAAAGTCGATCGTGTCAGTTGGCCTTTAAGTTCAACGAGGACTTCGCAAGAAAAGAAACCATATGTTTCAAAATTCCCATTAAATAGGAAAACTGCAACGAGCGGATGGTTCAAGTTTGAGAGGGTCAGTCAGCATTTCCGTCACACGTGGCGTAATTACATACTGTAACTTGAAAGTAGCAGTTGCAAGAACACCCAGTTACTCGTGCACCACCCTTCTAATCTAAATGCTCGTTACAAGCTGGAAAATTGCGTTATTATGCCATTTTATGCGCGGAGGTGCAAAAGTGCTTAACGTTCAAGTTCTGTTAATTTATGAAAATTTTGATATATCATCGATTTACGATTTCTGCGAGAGTTGTGCTCAACGAAGAATTGACGCCCTGTATCTAAAAATGTATATGTTACCGCCAAAGTCCGAAGTCCGGCCAAAGTGGGAAATGACCAGCCATTTCGCACCTTGGCCGAGGCTT
>JAQIWH010000035.1:0-97499 GCA_034695005.1 Cryptops parisi | reverse complement strand
AAAAAGACAATTTTAAAAATGTATATGTTGGCTGAGCTTCACTGGTTGCGAAAAATGTTGCGGGGTAAAAGACGATCATAATGTGTCACTTAAACCTCCAAGATTTTTACAACCAAATTATAAAATGTTGATTATCAGTCGACACATCAGAACACTTATAGCTTTAATTTGTGATAATTCTAAACTTGATAAGATGATATTAAAGAAAATAGAAAGCCAACTTTAAGAACAGTAACGGTGGACTATTCGCCAACTTGAAATTAACTGTGGTCAGTAATTTATTGTTGATATATTTTTATTAGTATAATAGAAGTAAATCTTTCGATATTGACTGAGGGGGGGGGAGGGAGAATCATATTTTGTCGTTATGAGAATCATATTTTGACTTCCTCTCGTTAATAACTGTTTACATTCGTGTTGTTATGGTAACCCGAACATGGAGATATATAAAAACAGATATCATTGTTGTAATTTTATTCACCAGGCACTGTTCACAATTCTGTTATTATGGTACTTTGTTATGGTAGGTATTCAGATACCGGAAGCCCATTGTTATTTCATATCACTGTTTACAATTGTGTTGATACTATGACAGTGACGTGACGCGAAAATTTCAAGCGTTTCAGATAAACAGACAAACGCATAAATCTGGGTTTTTATATTAGTTTTTTAAAAGTGTTAGAGACTTCATAATTTAAAGTTTCACTAGTTAAAAGCTCATCAATCGACGAGCACCTGGCGTCGTCTGGTGACAACATTGAAAACCCGTTTAGTTGAATTTGAATTTGAATTGAGCCAATGAACTATTATTTGAATTTGAATTGAGCCAATAAACAATTATTTGAATTTGAATTGAGCCAATGAGCTATAGGTAGACAGACTTACATAGCAAATTATTATATAAGACTAGCTTTTAGCCCGTCTAACTAACGGGAATTTTTTTTTTTTTGGAGTTTTCGTTTCAGAATTTGAACGCTGTTATTATAGAGATAAAACTTATAAGGATTTATAGTCCTTATCTTACCTACAAAAAAACACGAAGAAAGTACAAGAAACCTGCAAAAGAATCAGTAAATGTTATAAAGTGATGCCTTATGTATGTGTGTAAACTTTGCACTTTTGTGTTTTGTGGTCACTTTTTTGCATCTGCTGAAAGTTTGGTTGGTTTGCCAAGTCATCAGCTGAGTGATTTTACAGAATGAATCTTAGGGTAGGTAAGAAAAAGAAAAAAGAACAAGCACTCAGAATGGCAGACTATTCGTGAACGTGAAAACACATACACACACTGTGGTCAGAGATATTTAGTATAGCTTCTCTACTGTGACACACCGGTCTCGTTGCTGTCTTCCAAAAGTGATGGATGAGGGCGGCAACGCCTCTTCTTCCTTTTCCTCGAAGAAGAAATCGAGGAGTTTACTGGGGATGGCCAATGGAAACAACACTTTCCATGCCATCACAATGAAGCTAACTTAGCGTGTCCGGTTATATGAAGAGAGCAAAAACAGGGTCTTCAGGTACTTTGACTTGCCACCTGCCTGCCTGTCGCCAACCGGCAAAATTTATACCGGCTGATCAATTATCCCGAAATTCTACGGGAAACCCCCATCATCTCCGCCCACTGACCAAAAAGTCGTTTCTCTGGTTTGCCATTGAAAAAGTTGTGATCTTTACAAACTGTTACCAATGTGGTTTGCCAACCTGGTTGGCCAAAGATCTTGTGGCGTGTTGTAGAGAGGCAAAACGAACGTTTGTGTGGTTGCCACACCATTTAGCTTTTTCTTTCTTCAACTATCACTATTAGTACCTTACACATACATATATACATCACCTTGCCGCACCTTGTAGGTGACCTCTTGTAGGTTCGTTTTCTTTGTATTGAACGCTATTAATGCCACACTGTATATAATTTACCAGTCGCGATAATATGTGAATTTTTTTCGTCCGTTCGTCTTGTCATTACTAAATGCTTCATTAGAATCACAAAAGAGATTTTAAATGTATGAATTTTAAATGTATATCGGTGTTTATTTTTTAAATTCTGTTACAAAAGAACCTTTAATACTAATGCAAGATCTTTCAATACAAATGAATGTTGTTTGAAGGTAGTCTATGACCGAGAGGGAGGGTGTATTAGGTTGTTTAAAAAATAAGTACGTGAATTATTTAGTAAGTAAATTAACTTACTAGATCCATTACTTTTTAATCTAAATCAGTACGGTACAGTATACTAAATATATAACTTCTTAGAATTAGGCTCATTGTACTTGTGTACCATTGTACATACGTCATCTATCCACAGTAAGTAATACTAAATATTTATACTGTATTGCAGTATTCGTATAATATTAAATTAGTTTGTTATAGATTTATATTTTTTTATGTGACGTTTCTTAGTGAACGTTATATTTTAATATCAGTTATCGACAAATCTGTAACCAATAAAGTGAAACGACACGAACTTCGTCATATCGTTTTGCGATAAAGTCACAAAAATTATCGTTATCTTAAGGTGAACCTTAGAATTTCAAAGACATTTTTCTTTATCAACGTTTACACGATATATAAATGATAATGTCGATGGTTTTATCTCATTTTTCTTTAAACATTTTTACCGAAATATACGTTTTCTTTGAAAATCCATTATTTTTTAGCATATGTTTCAATTCCCGAAGAAATAAAAACAAAAAGGCAAAAAATTTGAGATTCGTTCATTATTAATCAAGGTTTTTCGAAGTTCAGAGAATGTAATGCAGATTGGAAAAAAAAATTGTACATTTTGCTTTTTTGGTTTCATTGTTTTTAATAATGTTTAGTGGATTTTTAACTCTCATCTTTCAAATCTTGAATCGATTTTAAACAGCTTGTCTTCCATGTTTTTTATTTTATTATTTTCTTTTCATTTGAATTTCCTTTGCCGTTTGTTTAAAATTTTCTTTTTCGGTTCTATTTGCTAATTGCATCATCAAAAGATTTTCTGTACAAAATGTAACTTTTTATTTTAATATTTTTATTTTCACATCAGAAAAAAAATCTTAAGTCATTTGACAAAATAAGCGACTGAATGAATTTTTTAACATAAGCAAATTTTCAAAACAAAAAAATATTTCAGAAATTGTAAATGCAATGTTTAATATCATAAAATATTCACGATTCGAAATCGTCTTTGAAAAATGCGCAACTCGAAGAATAAATTTTAATTTTCGTACAGAATATGTGGGTTTTATTTTTAAGGATGAAAATGGGAAAATATACTGACATTACTGGATTGGGATTTTCTTTTTTGTTATTTTTTTGTTTTAAAAAGTTCAGTCACCTCTTTTTTTTTTAACGATTTTTAAAAGAATAACATTACCACGCCTTAAATTAACGCTCCCAACGGATGCAAATGAAGAAAGTTTGTCTATTTTTCTTCGGTGTTAAGTGCATCCAACATCAATAAACAACTCAGCCACTCATATACATATCATCATAACAGCCAATAATAACACATTGTGGTAAGCTGTTATGAGGTTTTATTTTTTAATGTTAAAAATGTAGGACGAAAATACCACACTTTTTAAAATCATTTCAAACAAGCTAAGGCTTCGAACTGGTTTTGCTTTCTGTTTTAGTTCGTTTCTTAGTTCTTTAGTTCTTTTGCTTTCAGTTTTTTTTAAAAGCTAATCGAGATTCAGAGTTAATGGCAAACGAAATCTTAGGGTGTATCAATTTCCATTAAAACTCAATTATATTTTTATTATTCAATATGTGGTTTAAAGCGGCTTATACTTCGAACTGGTTTTACTTTCAATTTTTAAGGTCAATGTGGTTTTTGAAAAATGTGTATTTACATGCTTATCGAAATTCAAAGTTCATGGCATTTTAACGAAATGTAAGGGTGTCTCAAAAGTTTTCATCAGAGCTAAATTATCAAATTTAAAGAATGTTGTTTAAAAATTGTTCAAAACAGGTTAGGTTTCGAATTTGCTTTGCTTTCAGTTTTAGAAAACTCCAAGATTTTTATGACTAAATGCAATTGAAAGCTCAGGTATTCAAAGTTAACAATGCAGTGTCTAGTGTGCCTGAGAATTGTTTGTGAGGTCTACAAATATTGATCCAAAATTTGGTTTTGCGCAAGGTTTGCTTTCAGTTTTTGAAACGTCTTCGGATTTTGGAAATTAACTCTACAATGACGTTTAGATTAGTAGTGACATGATACGGAACGTTTTGAAAACAAAAAGTAATTCTCAAAAAGAAAGAAGTAATTCTCAATTGTATATACGTAGTAGTATTAACGTATACAATATTACTTTACCTACCAGCAACTACAGTGCCATCATTTGGAACACATTTTACGTGGCGAAAAGTTATGACGTCATGAAATAACTTACATAGCGACTTATTTGATTATACGTGTAACTATGCCAACGTATTGTTGTATAATTGAAATATTTTGAACGTCCATTAAGTTAATTCTTGACAATCACGTTAAATTATTTTCAAACAACTAATTGACATTGTATTTGATACGACGCTTGATTATGCATTTGACTGCATAATTGACAATTTATAGCTGTCAAGCAATATTTATATAGTGTCATTTGATATCATGGCATTAAATTTCAATATGAACTTTGATATTTACAAATTTACTAAGTTCACATAACTTTGTGGCCTTTGTTTTTTTTAATATGTAATGTTTAAACTATATGTATACAATTTTTTAAAAAAGAATTTTAAGAACCCATATTTTATGGGATAATTAAAAAAAAACTATTAAAGCGCACTTCAATTTGATCTTTCCTGTCTTTCGAACATAAACATTAGAGAAAAATTCCGTCGTATTTTGGGAACAGTACCAGCCTTTGTGTTTTCATGCTTAAACGTTAAGAACCCTATACTTAGCTGAGCAAGTAAGAAAAAAAGGTAACTTTTATATGACGATAGAATCTTATACTACAACGAATGATTTACACATCAAGTTTTATAGTTTACATTTAAAATTTTTTGGTAATATTATAAATTTTTAAAAAAGTATTTATCCTGCAACTACTTGGTGACGCGTCATCAAGTAGTTGCAGGATAAATACTTATCGATTTTTCTTATAAAATCGTGTTTCCAATTTCTTAATACTATGTAAGGTAAGGTTTCCATGATGGTTTATAATAAATAGTAAGTAAAACTGTGAATAGGTACGAGCGCTTCTGTGCCGTGAGGGGAAATTGAGATGTCAAAGTTCTCAGCTTTGGCGTTAGACAGGATAAAGAAAAGATATAGAAAATATATGACCTGGTCTTAGAAGACTCTGCTCGCTCGATTGTATTCTAGTATAGAACAGCTGCGAGAGTGAAGACACATAAAGGGACAAGAAAAAAAAAGGAAGGGGGAGATTGAATGTGAGGGGAAAGTTTCTTTTGTTAAACGCCTCTCGTTTAGGCTATATAGAGCAAAAGCCGTGAAAGAGAAGTGGCGTTTTTAACAACGAAATGTGTTGATGTTTCGAACGCAAAGTTTGGCTATATAAATATCTATTTTTTAAAGCTACTTTTTTTTACGCATACAAGCGAATATATATTTTGTTACGCTACATTTCGTATCAAATAATGCAAGAACAGGTTTTGTTTTACTTATTAAACGATGTATCGATTCAATGATTTTGAGTTGTTTTTTTTTGTATTTACTTGAGGCTTCATTTCTTGGGAAGTTAGGTAGTCTAATAATTTTTTCTTAGCAAGGTCCCTGGGTTGCTGTAACATTTAAGTCCTTGTGTATTAAATTATTTGAGTGTCATTAACCTTGAATGTTAGCATACGTAAACGTAGTCATTATTTCTTTCCAAGGTTTTTATTATAATAGGAGTATTTTTATTGTTTTCTACTAGTAGTTAATCCGTTCCGTAGCACGGAAAGTGAGTTGATTCAAATTACAATTTCTTACATAATCAAATATACATAAGATATCATAAAATTGATATTTAATGCTTGTAATGTAGGCCTCAATTTTTGTTTTGACTAGTAAAAAACCCGTCAACCTACGGGCACATAACATCATCTGGTGACAACATTGAAAAACCGTTTAGTTGAATTTGAATTGAGATAATGAGCTAGGTAGGTAGACACACATTTGCAAATTATTACAAACACACAGACGGAGTATCGCATTTATATATTAGTAGGGGTGAAAAATGAAAAACCGTTGTTGACTTCTTTTTTTCACTTTTTCATGTGAAAAGGTGGTTTAATTTTTATATTCTGACGAACTGTCAACTGTCATTTTGTTGATGTTAGCTTAACAACGCTTAACAATTTTGATTGCTTGTACTCATAATGAACGTTTTTCACGACTTTTGCAGAATTGGTTTTTCAATAATTTAACAGTTTTTCCGTGAATTGATTCGCAAATATAGAAACTATACTTTATTCGTAACACGTCTCCTCTGACACACTCATTTTTTGTGTGACCATTTGACTATTCTGTGGAGAATTGTGACGTTAGCTTCTTGCCAACTAGTTTTCATTGATTGCGTAAAAAACTCGCGGGTCACAGTTATTCCGAAATTTATCGAATCGCCCAACAAAAAATTGCTTGTCAGAAGGTCTTAATAACAACGCAACATGAGTGACAACGAAAATATTTGACCATAATTCAAATTAGTTCAGATTCAAACCAGATTTTCTTTGATGTACTACTAGCCACTAGTGTTAGTGCGCCAAAGAAAATTCAGTTTAAACCACAAAGGCTTTCTCATTTCTCTCGAAACTTAGAACTTTTTTTCCTGTATCTGTGACCTAATGGTTGATCAAAAAGATTGAGTAGTTCATGAACCAAAAAGTCATTTTTCAGAAAATATTGTCCACTCACTCCATCTCATGTCGTCGTTGTTATTGTAGTTTCTTTGAGTTTGTTTTTATTTCTTATATATCCACTTTTTCTTCATCCCACCTACTGTGTATGAAATATGGACGATGACGACCTGTGGCCCCTTTGCCTATCTACCTGGGACCTCGATTCAAGTCCTTTTCTCTACCCCCTGCTAACAGAATAAGCAGATAAAGTCGTAATAAATAAAAACGTTCGTGCACTTTGGAATTCATTTACGTCAACTCGTCTCTTGGTTCTTTTCGAAAGCGAAAACATTTTTAGTAAAGAAAAAACACTCAGGATTTTTAATACATTTTGCCAACTATTCGTGGGCTTTCCCTCTTTTATGGTTTATGTTTAGATAAATATTTGGGATATCTGAGTGGTGATGATGGATGAGATGACTATAAAATAAACACACAGATTTTTTTTAATTGTTTGTTTATCCGTTTGTTTGTATTTTAAATTTAACTCTTCAAGATGCTGTATACCTAAAAAAATTGTTAAAGTTTTACTAACGATGATGCAAAAGTCAAGCACCAAAGAAGAAACTTGAACTCGAAAGGACGAGCGCGCAAAAGTCCCGCACCATGGATTGTTTCACATTCTAATTTTATAATATATATAAAAAAAATCAAAAATTAGTTTTATTTATATAAATATTTTGTTTTAACTGATTTTTTTTTGCAACATTTAATAAGTTTCGTATTTCTAGAAATTAAGTTTTTTTGACACAAAATAAACGAAACCAAGTTACAAATTTTAATTAGTGCACCTTTCCGTTTCATTTTTTCAAATTATTTGGCTCGACTCCAAAAAGAAAATTTAGCAAAGACGATTTCAATTTTAGTTATCCACATGAAGTTTGACAAGTTTCACGTTGTATTAAATTATACTTATATTTAAATCAAATATTTATTTATTAAATAAATAAATAAATAAATAAATAAATAAATAAATAAATAATATTATCTCATAATACTTTATAAATTTTATCGGTAGGTGATACTACGTGTGCTCGCGTTTCGCTTCTTTTGCTATCGTTTTCCTTTTCTCTCTATCGTAATGTTTTAACCACGCTGTCAAAATTGCTGCAGATGGACTTAAAAACGTAACTTCTAAAAACAGTAAGTAACTTCTGACTTTTCGTGTACGTTACTGTCTTAAATAAGTTCTACTGTACTATATCGAAATTATGACATTGGTGAAAGTGTCTACCAACTACAAGTTCATGGAATAGTCTATTATATGTACCGTTTGATTACATCCGTAGTACTTTTGACAACATGGAGGAGGTGTCACAAATCTTAAGTTTGGGGTGGTTTTGATTTGGCCACTGTGACTTGGATAAAATTTATAAACAAAGTTCACGTATACCGTTCTGCGACATCAAATATTGCAGCCAAAGATGCGTTCTTTTAATTCGTAGCTAAATGTAATAATAATGAAAAATGTCGAATATTGGCGCTCTTTGAAGATGCTATGTAGTGCTCGCTGTGGTCATGTGACGTCATGTTTACCGTTCATAATTGACGTTATAAAATCAAAATAATGTAGGATTTCGAAGGAACTCAAATGCAGTATACACAATAGTTAAAATGAGCAAATCCACAGTTGAAATGAAGATTAAACATTGTATTACAGTAAGAATTTGCTCAAATATATAGATATATATTGATATTATTTGAGGTCTTTTTAAGCTATACACACACTTGTTGCTTACTGTACTTTATGAAGGGCTCAAGGCAATATAATGATAAGCTACACTTTTTCTAAAAATGACATTTTTTCATCAAACTGTTCTTTAGTACTGTTTCTAGCCAGTCACTTTACAACTTAGTTATGTTCACAAAGTGATATACAGTGCCTAGAAATACTAGGTATACATAACTCTGTGTAGAGAAAGTTTAGTCATAAATAGTGCTGAAATAACAAATGCACTAGTATGTATACATACGACACATCGATCAACCATTTTAAACCATTTTTAACCTTTCTTCTATACAATAAAAGAAGCTTAATCTTCACATTGTCGTTATATTGTCTGAAAGGTTATGTTTTGTTTGCATATTACCATTTCGTTTTGTTTTTATGTTGTTGCATTATTTTCATACTCGGTGTGCAACAACAATGGCGTGCGTTTTATTTTTTCATTATTTTGGTTGGTGGGTTGTGATTAAAAGCTGCATCGCCTTCTTTCAGTGCAGTGTCTGTTGGGGGCCACGCCCTCGATTGTGGGGGTGTGGGACCCACGAGGTTTACATGTGTTCTTTAAAAAACAGTGATGTGCTCTTGTCCAATTAATGAGGGATTCCAAAGCCTCATGTCCAAAGCTTTGCCCCCAATTAGCGAGCGTAATTGTTTTTTCCCTCTCTCTCCTCCTATCCCTGTACCGTTTCATTACTAATTTCAAATCGTAATATAATGGGCCAGGCGGAATAACGGTGTGCGCTAGGAGCGTGATAGATGCCAGGGTATACACAGGCTGCTGCAGTTGTTTTCTTCTTCACTCCTCGATTTGCTGGAGCTTTTAACCTCGCCCGCTTAATCGGTGAATGGAGCGCACTTATTATATGAACGCCAGAACTTCTCTCTCTACTCGCTGATGGGTAGGGTTTTAATTTTTTAATATTTCATGGTGTTTTGTGTTGGCACCGTCACGCAACGTTCACGACAGCTAGTGCTAACGTGTCATACCACTGCATGACGAGCTCGATATCACTTCTATGATTTCTTTTCATTCTTTTGTTTTGCTTTGTATTGCTGCTTGTTGTGTGTTTTGACTTTTGTTTTGGCCAAGCATTTAGATAGCTTGTTATCTTATCATTTTTAATGTGATAGTAGATAGTCATCAATTTATGAGGGTTATTTCATATTTGAACTTTTTTAGTTTATTATCGCTGACATTACTATTGTATAACGTTTCAACGACACAAGTGTGTTTATATGATGTCTTTGCATAAATTTGAAGCTTTTGTTCCGTTTTGTGGTAAACCGGGATATCGGTAACTAAGATTACAAAGATTCAGATTTTTCTTTCGAAAACACCATTTATACTAAAATTAAGCATTGGTTTATAAACTAATGCTTAATTTTGGTATAAATTTTGATATAAATTATCAAAATTTTGTTTGAAAAATCTAATTTTATATTTGGTGGTTTTTCACTCATTCTAAGCTTGGATTCTGCCAATTCCAGATATCAAGTATAATAATGATCTCAAACCGTATTTTGATATGCAGTTTAGGCATGTACAATATTTATCTATTGATAATTAAGTGTAGGCTACTTTGAACATCTTAAATTCGCTAAGGTTGCACATGCGCTCATAGATTATGATGCATTTTGATGGATCATACATATTTAATTACACATTCAAAATGTGCTAGAATTTGGATGATAGTACATGACTTGGGAAATGTACTACATTTGTTCAATATCAATTGCATGGAATAATCAGCTGTCTATAATTAAGCTGGTGTAGATGTCTAAAAAATAATTTTAATAAATATAGCAGAACTGTGTAGACTTATATGTTATGGAATGCTGAGTTCAGGTTTTAGTTAACTTACATCATGCTACAGTACCCCGTAATGTCTCTTATGCTATCGTAGTCTTTTTTGGCGAAATATATGCTACCTTGCTGTGCTACCTCTTTATAGGTTCAGTTGGCCTATAAAGTATAGCTCAAGTTTGTTTGAAACATTGATGTGAGTGAATAACCTTAATAGCTACTGTGATCGATTTGGTTGCGTTGGCTGCCTTCGCAAGGATCATTCCACTTTGCAAATGCACTCAAAAGTTTCCTCTCTTTGTGTGTGTGTGTGGGCGTTGAGGCAATTCCTCTTGAAGATACTCAGATTAGAAATTATTAAATATGTATGAAATGCATTTATAGGCCTGCATGCGATGTTATCTTCTTGAGGTTCTTGTTTCCTCTTGTTGAAGGCCGTCCGTATTGATTGAATATCAAACAGCCAATGTGATACAGCGATTCCACTCTCGTTTTCGAGACTTTTCTTGGGTGTAATTGAGTTTCACTCTCTTCGATATCCGGATTTCAAGTTTTTTAAAATGAGATCATGTAAGTTCAATGGGAAATGAAAATCATCGACTTGAATTAACCATAAGTTTTATTTTCATTGAAATATTTTTTCCTCTGCTTTAGAATTGACAGTTTGCGTGTGCCAACTTACTCCATTTGCAATAAATTGTGGGTTTGCTGTTTTTTTTTCTTTGCTTTTTTCTTTTTGCATGCTCTTACAAAAACTATCTCACGATTTAATTTCACAGAAGCACTGATCTGGAATTTATTGGAAAACACTGAGTGGATTTTCTATAAATCGATATGTCCGTTTTCAAATGTTTTCAAAAGTGGAATCTCTTTTAACCTTTGCAGGTTACGGTGATATTGGATTACTTCTTAGCCTAGGAAGGAATACGATAGTCTAGCAATATTTTGTATTGGAATTTTAAAATCTATTTTAACTTTTCTCTTAGAAAATCTCAACATAGCTGAAACAGTAGGCTTACATTCATACTTGAATCGATTTCTGTTTATTACACACTTAGTGTAGCTTAGTTTTGTTTATGGAAATAGTAGTGTAATTTAGATATAGTGGATTAAGATATTTTCTCGCATAATATAAATGTAAATTTTTCAATAATAATAAAAATTTTGAATTTGTCTTTGGGAATCTGACACCACCGAGGCAGGTTTTCTCGGAGTTCTCCAGTTAGAACCCTATTCTATTCCATCATTATTCAATTTCATCATTCTAGTATTTTCCAAAATAAATCGTTCAAACATGATCGTCATGATTTATTAGTTTAGTAGACACGTCGGTTATGGAATTTGTATAAGTATGTTTTATGCTTCTTTGCTCCAAAGTGTTAATTAATTCATGATTATTTTTTAAATGACATTAAAACTCCTAATTCGAAGTATAGTTGTAGGAAATAATAGAATTCCAGATTAAGCTCAATTAGGTTAATCTTTATGACTGTCATGAGCTAATACAGTTTATGACAGATATACACAATTTCAAGCTTTATTTTATGCTCTAATAATTGATCTGGACTAGACTAATGGTAAAGTGACACAGAGAGCAGTTGGGCAGTTAGATATTCCGATCACATGAACGATGCATTGAGTAAGCTCCTCAATCCATCATTTTCATTTCACTCCTTCAAAATCCAGTAGGATGTGAAATTTGGCTAGTTTCGAGTTTGCAGTCAGTGTTGTCCATGGGAGGTGCCGGTATCATCATCTGATTTCATTTAAACACTTTTGTTTTCCTTGTCAACCAATTTCTTTTGTTTGTTCTGTTGTTTTTTTGGTTGGGTTGGTGGTGTGGAAACTGTTGACCGTACAGAAAAGTAACTAACATGCTTTCCTCATTTCTAGTGACATATTGAAGGAAATGACTGTTGTAATCAATTTGCTTTGCTGGCAGGGGTTGTAAAGGAAAGAAAAAAACAAAAAGGGAAAAAAGGGGAGAAAAAGGAGAAATGGAAAAAAACAAACTTTGAAGAGCAAAGTTTTAAAAGAAATGGGCAAAAATGCTGCTTCAGTCAGTTTTGGAGGAGTGGTTAGGAAAGAACCCACCATCTATCAAGGTTTTAGTGCTCGCCCGTTGGAGGGCGTTTGCTAGCAGAGGAGCGAAAATTCACATTGCTGACGTAGAAGTGGAATTAATTAATAATAATGGTGGGGATGAGTAATAGATTAGATGAGAAAACAAGACGGCACTAAAGCAATGCAGGATTAACCCATCAGTTAATGGAGCAAAAGGCGATTTGCACCAAGAAAACCGCCATTTGTTATCCTGAACCCACAATTGAAATGTTCTCATCTGCAGTGGAAAAAAATGAAAAATTGCCAACTTGATGGGTTTTAAAAATGAACTTCATAGTTGTGCTGCTGCTAATGAAATGCATGTGTTTTATAATTCGATGGTGAAATGAATGACTGTATTGAGGCTGTGGCCTATATTTGAAAGAAACATCTTTTGTGCACAATGCAATGTACTTCAGTTATTGTAGAGTTGTATCCGAATTTAAAGTTACGGTGAAAGTTTCCTGATTATTTGTCAAAACTGAGACCACAAACATGTTAATTTTAACATTCAACTAGTAATAATTCAGTGGATTCACTATACACCAACTTAAATAGTAATGTTTTACTGATACTGTATACCTCGTACAGTGGAACCCCGCTATTCGTTCAACTCAGTATTCGTTCAACTAAATTCAAATTCGTGCGTTTCCTCGGAATTCGTAACAATTCCGAGCATCTTCTAGTACAAAGAAACAGAAAATACGCTTTTTGCAGAGTTTATACTCATACTCGTAAGAAAGTACAGCTATTAATCGAAAGATCTTTTTGTCAAAAATGACGTAAAAGCATTTTTGAATGCGTTAGGTGCAATTCTATTATCTTGACGCAAAGTTTTGAGCAAAACAGCAATATATGCAAAGATATTAGTGCAAGAAATGTGAAGTAGTTCATAGACAGTAAAGCAAGTTCAGATTTTTAAATGCGTTTTCTTCGAAATTGTAAAAATGTTACTTAACACTTTTACACCAGGCCCTTCAATTCTTTAGTGAGTTTCTTTTCAGTTATCGAATTTTGGCTATGCACCATGTATTTTAACTATAGGATAAGATGCTTATTTACTATAAAATCTCGAGTATAATAGGCATAATTTGTGCTCAATTTAGCCCGCATAAACAAGAAACAGTGTTTGTCAATACTATTAAAAAAGTACATATGCAGTTAAAACAAGCATGCAAATTTTACATTATATTCGTGATTTTACAGAGGTAGATTGGTAGGACGGGGGGGGGCTGTATCATTTATTTAAAAACTAAACCACCATCAGTTTGAAAAAATCACTTGTCCGGAATGGTTCATGAAGTCCCAACCCAATGATTCCGGCTTTGGTGTTATCAACCTGTATATGCGTTTTACTAAACAGCATATACATAATAGATTGTTAAAGAAAAAGTAGGGCGTTTTGTTGTTGAATTTAAAAATTTAAAATAACGAAAACCTAAAGTGTTGTACCGTACAAAAGCAGCTTTAAAGCTGTTAGATGCACTAACGTGCGTATCGAATCTGACGAAGTTTTCGTGATTACGTGAAATAAATTGTCTATCTATACCGTAGCAAAGTTTTAAAGCGGTGAAAATTCAGTAGCGAACGATTTTTTTTTTAAACGTGTTGTTATAAAGTAAATGGACATAAATCTTGTGTACCGTAAATGGGAAATTGGGAAAGGGTGGACTGCTCCAAAGATTTTTTTTTTAAAAAAATTGGAAAAGAAAACTTTCGGTTTAATTACATTTTTCAAGTCCATGAATGCTAACAAGGGAGTCATTAATTTCTGGTGGCATCTGATTTCCCAGTAGATGGAATTCCCAAAAGATTCGCAAGTGGGTTCATTTCATAACGAATGGATGTAAATCTTGAATTCTCCACTATTAATACTTTGATGTTGATGAAGGAAAAAGGCCAGTTGAGCGAGATAAGGAAAATTAAAGGTTAATTTTTTTTACTGATTTTTTACTGACTGAGTAATAACTAAAGTTTCCAACACCATAATGTAGTACTTATCAAAATGTTATAAATAAAAAATTACTGTAAAATTGATAGTTTGCTTTTGGAGCAATGTTTTCTCGTTTAGATTGTTTTCCAACATGTTAAATGTGATGTATTTGATTGTTCTTGTTGTACGGTTGGTTAGCACGTTGCATGCCGAGCTATGTATCTTTTTGGTATTTTTCTTTAACTTTGTTTTCATAGTGTAAGTGGGTAACTGGGTATTTGTGTTGTTGAGTGCAGTGGAGGAAACACGACGGGGTTGAGAATTTATGATTTATTTGTGGGTTTTATCAGTTATGATTGCAAATGCATGCAGTGCGTTTAGCAATGCCTGTCTTGCGATCAATATTACAAGAAGGTTTTTTTTTTGCTTTTTGAATTTCATTATGGTGCCTTAAAAAATATTTTTGCCACTGAAGTGACAGTCACAATTTGTAAATTGTATTTTATATTTTTCAGAAATTGAGGGGAATGTTGCTGTCGTTTGAGCGTTTGTTAGGAGGAGGGTTATAAATAATTCAAGAGATATCACAAAATATTTCTGTCACTTCAGTGTGTGAATTGTTTAACTAATTCATTACAATGTTTTGTATTTTTTTCTTGTGGTGGTTGTCTTCTTCCTGTAATTCCTTCTAGTAAATGCAATGCATACCGACTATTGACGGCAGAAGTGCGACTATAAAATATGAGTTGATTAAATTGGCTTTTTTAAAGATTCAGAGGTGTTGTTTTCATGTCAACTAAAACGAAACATTCTTATTTTGTCATCATGGTTTAAAACATTTTTCATTCGTGGACATGTTTATCGCTGCGAACATCTGTTAGTGGCATGAAGTTCTGGTTTGGAAAAAACACATATTTGCACAAGTTCTTTATTCCTGTTAAATTAAGCAGTATTTGTAAATTCGAGCCGTTTTGTGTGAGAAAAGAAGCATTTCTTTGTTGATTTAAGTTTGGTTGTTGCTGTCTGTTTCTGTAAATAAATAAACACGAGAAAACTGCAGAAGAAAACTGAAGACGCCACACACCGGGTGTGTCAACAGTCTTTAGGACTGAAGTTGAAATAGTCCATGTTACCCCCTAGGTAATGTTTTTCTTGTTTATTTCCCCCTCGTTCCAAGTGTGGAAGAAAACTAAGGACAGGGTGCTGTTAAACTCGGCTCTCGTTTTCTTGTCATAGCAGCAGAAGCACATTCTCTTCTGCTTAAATGCCACCAGCTGGAGTGTGGTCAGAATTGGTTGGTCCCTCTTTTCTTCTGAAACATAGTCATTTTAAGACTGCAGTGGTCTAGCCATTTGTCGTGGTACTGCAATTGCCACAACGCGAAAATGATAGTAGCGTTGTAATTGTTGATTGACAGGTCACTAGGATTGGCACCGGAGATTGATCTTGATTTCATTCTTTTCCTTAAGGATTTTAATCGAGATTTCGATATTTAACTAGGGAAAATTACAGGGTTGTCCCGTCAACTACCGTTGTTACCCGAGTTGGTTTGTTTCGGTCTTGCTTTAATTCGAGGAAACTTTTTAGCTTGGGGCCATCATGCAAACTGTTGGGAGAGAGGAAAAAATCCTGCATTAAAAATTAAAATAAGAGGTGACGAGAGTTGGGAGAAGGTACACGATTTAACGAAAAAAGTATGGATAAAATAAAAAAAAACACAGCCCATTTTGCTAAGGGAAAAAAGCACATTCTTGTGTTACCATGCTAGAAGGCAAAGATTAACACACAAAGGCAAGGTTGGACATGGCTGTCAGGATTTTAGCTGAGAAAGGATAAGACAAGGTTCCCAGCCTTATTTAGTAGACACCTTCAGGGACTGTTACCTCATCTAAGTAACTGGTAATTAGGGAATTTCTTAGAAACACTGGTGGGTTTGTTTCTTTTTTCAATCTTGCTTGTGTGGTTCTGCTTGTACAATGCATCCACTTGAACTCATTGCGAATTTAGTACTGTACTACCTTATTACGAGGGGACTTTTGGTGAAGACTGTTTGGATTGGAATTTCCGCAGTCATCGATAATGATGCCTTAGGACGATTTTTATCACAAAATGATATGTGAGTGCACATCTAACCTTGATTTCCCCCTTTGAATTTTTTTGTGGATAAAACTGTATGCTTTATGATACTTTTTAATCTTGAGATTTTTTAGCTAATTTGATAGGTTTGCGGTATAATAACGAGAATTTTGTTTTCCCTTGAGGATAATGTAACCAGTGATAAATGGGGGTATTATGTTTCAGTGTCGTTTATCAGGTGTTGTAGGTGTGCTTGCAAGAGCGATGTTGATGATGATAATCTTGATATTTCTGAGAAGAATTTGGGCATTGCGTGCTTAATCTGCTAGACCAAGGCAATCAATTATTCTGCTTCTCTGTCAGCTATGGATATCCAAATTTGGATAAAAGTTTATCCTTTGGCATCGAGCGTTGTTGAGTCGAAACTGTTGTCTAGAACACGCAAAAGAGAGCTGTGCATCTGCTTGGCATATCGAATTCTGCAATTTGCATGTTTAATCAGGGATTTGGTTATGTTAATGCACATGGGAAAACTCATGCTGATTATGGAAGCATTTTCACACAGGAGCAGATGGGAAACCACAATGATGAAAACGCTACTGAAACTCGGTACATTCAAAATCAAACATGGAATCGGTATTATAAAAGCAACTTACCATATGTTGATTTTCGTAAATTTGTAGTCCTACCATACTTAATTTATTAAGTCTTTGTGTACATTAGACATTGTTTGGTTAACGTTATTAGATGGAATGCAAATTTGTTTATGATGAACTGCCAATTACAACCATTGAAACCATTCTTTAGTTCAACAAGATTTGAACTGTTCACATGCTTTTTTCCATTTAACACTGAAAACTTTGAACACGTAACATCAAACTTTTTTAAAAAACAATATTGGAAATATTGTGTGAATATTGAATTTCGTTGAGTGGTTTTTGTAAATTATTGTATTGGTTTTAGTTAAATGTTAAACGATTCGCCACATTTCAAAGAAGAACAGTCAATGAAATATTTTTTATTTTAGAAAACCAACTTTATTTGTGCTGAATGGAATTTGTTGTAAAAGAAACCTCTTACATAACTTTAAATCCCCTTTATCCACGATATTGTCAACCTTCCGACCAGACCATACACTAACCATTATATCTGTTGTATATTTGAACAAGGGCTATAGGGAAATGGAAAGAGCAAGATGTCCTGCACTGACATTTTTTTTGTCTTCGCTTTCACTGATGGCATTTTGCCCGGGTCATGCAACGATTCGCAATGGTAGGAAAAGAGAGTTGAAGAGAAAATGGTGAAGAATCAGATCGAATGGAAAGCTTTGCAGTTAGATGTTGAGTGCACCGAGCGTGCAAGGGTGGCTGTCTGGGGATTTCGAGTACTACATTGGTGGTTCTATGTGTAGCAAGAGGAGCACATATGCTCTACACTTGGTCGATTGTTCGCAGATCTTTTCACCCACCCACCTCAATCCAAGGTGCTCGTCTTCGTCTTTGCTCTTTATTTTTTTTTCTTCTTCCTCTTTCTCTTTCACTTCGTCAGCTGCCAATCCATCATTGAAGCGATCACGTTTGCCAAAATTTCCTCTTCTTTCTGCACTGTATGTTTTTTGTTCCTTAACACTATTGAATTGATCTGTCTCAATCCAGCATCCGAGCATTAGATGTCTTCCTGCATCGTGACCATTAGAGCTTCAGTGCTACAATAAGTACGATGGCGATTTAAGGTTAGAACAAGGCAAATCAGAAACGGTACAGAAAAACGTTTACGACCTGAAAACCTTTAACTTTCGTGCCACAAAAGAATAGTTTTGTAAACTGAGTGTATGAGGTATTTCAGAAGTTTATCTGAAGGCGAAAAAAAAATACAATAAAAATTTTGTAATTGGTTATTGGTAGTCCGTTATACAGTATGCGTATGGTTATGCAATATTGGTGCAAAAATCTTGAATGCATCATTGCGAATAGGATTTGTGTTTCTTTGAATACCGTATTATTTTATCTCTTGTATAATTTCAGATGCGTTATTGTGCAATATTGAAGGTTTTTAATTTTCAGTTTAGAAAATACTGTTGTTTTGGGTGGTCTAATCTGCTTTTGCAATACAGTATTGAACATTGTTTTTATTTTTGTATTTATATTTTATCATCAAACAGTTCGAGGAAACCAAAACCATGCATCCAAGATTGTGTCTTGCAGTGGCAATTCTCTGAAATTGTGAAATGGGAATACTTACATGTCACTGACGTTCGTTTGAAACATGGCATATAGTAACCATATATTTTTTCTTCGAGCTTTTATTTCCAAATACCAACCCAGGGGATGAGACATATTTGATGGGTTTAGTTGTGGAGGGAAACATTTTTTTTTTCTGAATTCCTCTTTTGACATTGTCTTTTGTTAGGTAACCTTCATTGTTTTGGGTCTGTGGTAGAGGTGTCCCCCCTCGTCTGCCCACATTCAATGCCTTGAAGGCAACTGGGAAAAAAGTCCCCATAGTTTTTTTCTTCTTTTTTTTTAAACTGCTGTTGAGAAAGCACTCAAAATGACTGTTGTTTCCATAGAAGTCATCATTGAGGCAATGATGAATTGTAAATCACTTTGGATGGGTTTGATAGTTGGCCTCCAGTCATGCGCCTTGGTTATAAAAAATTTCATTGCTCTTTTCGGATGAGGTCTTGTCCAGTAGGAGCTCTCTTCAACTTCATCTCGTGCAGCAGTAGGAGCACTGCTTGAGGGCCTGCTTTGGTTTCTTTTTCGGCATCGTGGACCCATCGTCATTCCCGTGTCCCCTCGCTTCGACTACCCCCTCTACTTTCTTTCCCCTCCATTCTTTGTGACTTTGCTACGGGGCATCAATCGTTTCAGGCCACTGTGACACCCCATTTTCGTCATTCTCTGGTGTTGTTGTAGAGCAAGTGCAGCCAAGATGGATTCTCAAGAAGCGCCAAAAGTGCTCTGAGTATTATGCTCATAAATGCAGATTTAACAACTTTCATAAGGATAATCTAGTCAGCTTTTTTTACAACCAATATAAAAGTGTAAGCCCTTCTTCACGTTAAGTAGGAACTGCACAATAACACACTACTTTTACAACACAGCATATACATTACCATGTGTGGTGTAGGGTAGGCTATTGCTATCGATGGAACATAAAAAAACATCTTTTTTTTTTTGTTGACAAACTTTTTCAAACTATAAGAGAGTTGTTGACATTTTATTTGGAGATACTGTTATAATAGCATAACTTCAATGACTGGACTGGACACTGGAGGAACAAATTTTGTCATAAAACTTCAGGTTTTTCAATTGGGATTTGGGAGTACCCATAGAATCATTTTTGAATTTCTAAGCTAAAAAATCAGTATTCAGGTAATTGATTTGATAGGCGGAATATTTGAATGTTTAGTGTAGGCTATTACCGACGTCAGAAATTCAACTTTCAGTGTAGTTTTAATAACTTAGTACAATAGTTAATCAGACATTTTAAAATAGTATTTCATTTCATATTGAATTTTTTTGTCAACAAATTTCAAAACGTTATGTTATTTTTAATTTACACGTAAAGATTAATTTAATTTAATTCAATTCGATTAAACAGCTTATAACCATATTTTTCTAAAGAGTTTCACTTGGAATCTTTTTGTTACTTGTTTGACACAATTTATCGAAATGTGTGGATTTGAAATGGGGATAAAGTCACTTTTTTTAGTATGACATAGTAAACTTATTTTTCCATCCCAATGGTTATGATGTTGAAAGGGTGCTGACACTGTTACTTACTAACACTGTTCCTAACGACTTTACCATCATCTCCCATCCTATAAACCCTTTCATAGAAAACGACTTCCCATGAAGAGACCATCACGAATCGCGGTCCTATAGCTCTGTTCACAACCATTTTGAAGCTTCAAACAGTGGGTTGGCGAGCATCTCTAGGTACCGACCATGAGTCCCCAACTCACTCATTAGGACCCCATTATCCTCCAACATGCCATAAAGCAATAAACCAAGCAGTTCCATCATTGACACGAACCCCCCTCCTACCCAACCCAAATGGGGTCATCCATCTCGAAGTATGGGTCTCTTGTTTCCTCAGCTCAACAGTTCGGGTAGGGGTCCTCTTTTTTTTCTTTTTGCATCCTAGGGGAAGACGGGACAAGAAGAACTCAAGCGGCAAAAGTGAGCAAAAAGGCAACCCTTGTGTGGTGTGGTGTGTGTTGTTTGTCTGCTGCTGCTGACGCTGGGTGCCAACTAACAACTTGCAGATGATGCTTCTGGTGCATTTTTTCTGGGGGTAGTGTGTTTGGTACTGTACCTTTCTTTTGTTGGATTGGTTGCTCGTTTGTAGTTTTGGGTGGTAAGTGACGTCTTAGCTGGGCTAGTGGCTTTGTAACGTTGGGCCAAAGATGAGTTTAACAGATAAAATTTTGGCCAAAGACAAACTTCGAAAGGTAAATTTTCACCTACCTGGTTTTAACAAAGGGAAATCAGATAAACAGACCAAGAGTGAAAAACAGCTAATATACAGGAGATAAGAATTTGTATACAAGGAGTAATAAAATACTACTTCTATTGAAAATACGTGTAAACTAAAGTTCGAAATCAAAACACAAATCAGTAAAGCTTTTATTGACTCATTTGAATTTGACACTGTCTAACAATGCTAATCTATAATGTGACATAAGAGAATCTCTACTGCTCACATAATATGCTCAGTTATTTAAAAATAAATGTTTATTTAAAATTAAATTAAAACATAACTTTAGTTAAGGTATACTATTTATAGTTGTCAGAGTTTTTCTTTGACAAACGTTATTATTTATTAAGCTTATTAAAATATCTTATATCAATAAAATCAACATTGGAGTATTGATTAAATTGTATCTCTGGAAACAGATTTGTTACACCCTATATATCAATTTTATCTAGTTTTCACTTGACAGTAATTGCAGGGTTGACTGTTGATTCAATGTATAATTACCATAGTTCATCATTTGTGTTTATTAACTATGTTCCTATGAGAACCAATCAACCTTGTATTACTGAACTGAGGTTTCTAGTACAGCAACGACCACACGATTCAGACATTCGATTTATCATTATCGAGCATAATGTTGTCATAAAATTCATTGTAAACTGTTTAAAAGAATCATACACCTTTTTTTGGGGTTTTAAATGCGTGATTGAGTTTGTAGAATGCACTGTCAGTTATAAAACGTGAGAACTTTCTACACTGTAGTTCACACTTTCTCGGAATGTTTCTAGGCTACATAGTTAAAGTAAAAAAAGAATATAGATTTCATTTCCCCTCCTCTCATTCCCTAATGTACCTTGAACCTCCGCCTTCCAGAGGATATTGAGCAGCGCACACTTTGCCTGTGCGTCCTATCTTTTCACAAGCAATGGAGATGTCTCGAGAGAGAATCTAATCTTCACTAATCTCCAGTCAGAATCTAAGGGATAACAGAATTTCAAAAGAAAGAGAAGGCCCTTGTAGCTAGTCGGTTCCCTTTAAACGGATGCTTTTGTAGAGTTTGTTGACTAGTCCCTACCCTCCTAGAAGTGTCCAAGAAGGAATAAATTCACCGATTGGTGTTGACATTTGCAGAAATCGAAGAAATTGATAAGACAGAAAGAAATGACTCAACATAAGGATAGCTAGTTCTTGATAATTTTTACAGAAGTATGCTTTGCCTGACTTTTCTATAGCCACATAGCCATGAAAAAGTACTACAAGAGTTGTTCCAAATTTCGAATAAGTGGTGGTTTGAAATGTCTCTGGATAACACGGAACTGAATTATAAGAGGTTGGTTACCATTACTGTACCACCGGTACTATGTTCTTTCCACAATTTGTGAAAGATTGTTTCAATGAAACTGGGACTTTTTACATGTTAATCATTACTTTTTAAACACATGTATACAGTATTTTTAGGGATAGTATTAGCCTACACATAATATGGTGAAAATGTAATGAAATATGTAGGCCCAGTTCACAGCTTTGATCATTTAAAGGAAAAGGTTTATGCACTTCTTCATATTACGGTAGTTTTGATCCAGTCATTCGAACAAGCATATAAAGAATTAAAACTGTTTTGTTAGCAATGTTTAGGTCTCCTACAACATTCTCACCATATCAAGTATCAAATTGCCATTCATGTAACTTATGTTGTTTTTACCAGAGAACAGTACAGAACTGGCATTCATAGAATACTTGAGTCAAATTTGAGCTTTACGAACTTTGTATTTACCTGTCAAGAAGTGAATCACGGGGTGAAGGTTAAGATTTAGTTTCAGTGAACTGTTCTGATTCGAATAGGCATTCCAGGCATTTGGACGTGAGGTTTCTTCATGTATTCGTATTCTCTTTTTTACCTTTACACCTTGGTGGTTATTTCTTTCTGCACTCTTCCAAATCATCAGGAGCTGTTAATCTTCATATGCAACACGGGGGAGTAAAAAAGGGCTCAGGCTGCCAAGTGCCAAGTCAAGTTTATGTAGTTTGTGGCGTGTGAAAAGTCGAAAGTAGCTATTCATGCATGATTGCACACTGTGTCTACACGGTGGAGCAGAATTGCGTTAGGTAATGATCCCTGAAATGAACAACGGGCTACGAAAGACGCTGTCACAATGCATCATGGGGAAATTTCGAATTTGGGTTAGAGGCAAGGCGAGCGCGTGCTGCGACTGTTCATGGGAAATGCTAGCGGAATGCAAAGAAAAAGAGTAGATGCAAAGAACGGAAGAAGAATAGAGATTGTCTCTGTATGTGTGTGTTTGTGTGCATAGAAGGTCGATGTCTGGTGATTGAGATGCTGGTCAGTGGCTTAACAAAAAAAGCATTCGCAAACGTTGCCAGACTGTGGGAAGGATGTGTGGGGAAAAGGTAGAAGAACCGTTTATATCAACCAAGCAGCAACAGCAGCAAGCAGCAATGTTACCGATGATCATTTGGCCACATGGGTTTTTTTGTTGTTTTTATGGTACGTGTGTAGACTGTTGGAAATTTCTCTCAGTCCTTAAAATTGCTTCTCATGCCGATAATGGGTTCATTGTCCTTGTGTCGAAATGAACCTGATGGGTTACATCGCAGGATGTGTTTTCATCGAATTTAATGGCAGTGATTTTATTTGATGACGACGTTCTCGGATGTATAGTACTAGTAGTGGAAGCATTACCAAATACGCCCTTGAGTGCATTTCTCTTACAGACATACACATAAGGAAGTTCAAAATCGGTCGAGTTGTTTTGTTTTTTATAGTTTCATGTTGGCTTTGATTTGACTATTTTTTTTTCCTAACATCTAATTCATATGTGGTCATAATTCATTTCCATGAGAATTTTGTTTTTGATGCTAATATTTTTCATTCATATTTTTGTGAAAATTTCTTCCTTTTATATTATCAATACTGTTCAACAAAAAATAAAGTTTGCCAAATGTTGAAAAGTTGAAAATTACTACTCTTCAAATGGATTTTGATTGGCGACCTGAGCCCTTTTAAATCATATTTAAAGAGCTCTGAAGTTTGATGAATGTTCCGGATGTATCGTTTTTTTCTTCAAATAGTCCAAGGTCTTGGATTTGAAACATGTATAAAGTTATACAAACTTTTGTTTGTAAAGTTTCTTTTCTTCTTGTGGAAGGAAATGCTTTATTTCACTTTTCACACGAGAACTTTTGATCAGAAGTTGATGAAACATTGTAATACAGTAGTTAGTTTGGCAATACTTCCGTAGTCACAAAAACCCTTGGTGCATACAAAGAGTTGAAATAGGTTCAGTTTCAGTATTTGATTAGATAATAGTATAATAATGTACAATTATTTTACTTATGGGTTTCAAATTTCGAAACCACTGTTTTTTTTGGTACCGGTAGTTACGAACTTCTTTTTCTTAGTTAATATCTTTTTTTTTTTATTACTCTTGGTGATGTTCAGTATCTGTTGACTCCCAATGTACTAAACACAAAGCAACCAGCTCATCATCACTCCAGGGCAGTCCTCGAACTGTCAAGACAAGTTGCAACAGTTGACCGTCTCAACACTTCATTATTATTGTTTTGAATTCAGGTTTTAATAACAGGAAATTCCATTTCACGCTGTGTATTTTGTATGATTACTTTTGTTTGCCTTGCCTTGACAGTCAAAAGTTGTTGTAATTTACCTCACTACTGTGGTTTTTAAGCCCTTGTTGTGCATTAACTACCATAATATAACTATCAACTACACGCACTTGGCAACGGCTTTTGTGAAATTTCACTTTTTTTGCTATTCTTTCATCGTCTGATTCAGTTGGTGGTAACATGAAGCTTTGAAATACTGTACATACATCAATACATTATTAGAAAAGGCTTTTAAATGCTAGCTTGTGGTGTTTGTTTGTCATTGATGGTTGTATGCTTTCTTGGCTTTTTTTTAGTGGATAAAAAAAACATTTTGCAGTTGTTGATTTTTCTATTGCTAAATGGCAAGCAAAACTGCTCAGGGTTTGCTGTGAAGTTGTTTTTGTGAAACTGGAGAAAGAGTTTGACCTGTGGAATTTTTCACATTTGTTTGTACTGTGTTGAAAGGATCAAAATTCTAGTGTTAACTCTTTTCTTTGGTCAACATCTATAGAGTATAGTTCAGTAATTCGAACCTATTTAGAACAATCACATTGTTCATCTTTCTTGACTTTTTTTCGGACTTGGAACTACTGTAGTGTTTTCTTTCACAGCAACGTTGCATTCTTTCGAGGTTGGTCAACAGACACACTAAGCATAAATTCTTAGTAATATACTGCTGGACTGATAATATACTCACGGCAACTTTATTACAATTTTATTTAAAGCACGTTCTTCTTTTGATTTGTTCGAACTTGAAAGTAGTGCTTTTTTTATAGGGGTTATTGCATTCTTTCGAGTTTGGTCAACAGACTCTTAAGTGAAATTGTATACTGTTACACGGGTAATGCACATAGGATAACTTTATTACTGTACTTTATCAAGTGCCGGTATACAAATTGTACTTAAATGTTTCTTCAATGCTAAATGAGGATTAAGAACCGATCAATCATGCGTTTCATTTTGACTTGCCCTATATAAAAGATTACTTTTAATGAATCGATGAATGCGTTTTACTATGAATCACCGATAATGCACAGACACAGGTGCAAGATTAGCATTCTATTTACTTCCCTGTTCAGTCCACCACACCAAAGACAAGAAGACTCCATAAAAGCAGTTTGCAGTTTACAAATTATTTTATGTTGGTTTTAACGTTCACTGTAAATGGGATAGAAACAAAACAACTTAAAATGCTTATTAAACCAAACAAAAGGCTAGAAAAGGAAAACATGTTGCGAGGAATGTGACGTTTTTCCCATTCTTTCTTCGTCCTCTTCCAATGTGTGTCCTTTTCATTCGGATGATGCCCTTGCTCTTGCTCTGCCCCTCATCGGTCCTCATCATCGCTCTTTCTTTCTGTCATTCCTTCTCCCTGGGAAGGGCACACACGCACCTGTACAACTCTCCCCTACCAAACATTTGGACCTTTCCACTTTTGGCAAGGGGCGATTGGTGCGAAAAGCGAGAACCTCGTGTCTTGTGCCTGGGGCCTATGGCCACAGCCACCATTTGCTTGCTCGTCAGTTGGAGGTCATCCGCTAGCAGGGAAACAGCAGCAGGCAACTCCAGCAGTTAGTTGAGTGCGTGCCCGAGCAGGATACAGAGAGCTCCCGCGCGCACAGCCCACTGGAACCGTTCAGGGCTATAGAGCTACTTCTACTACTACTATTACTACCACCTTCACGTCAATTGCAGTAGTTTGTGAGGGACTTACCACTGGAAACGGAACATCACGTCTCATCATCCTCCACTGTGGTTTGTGCGGACGTGTTGCGATTGTGGATAAAAAAGTATTTTCGTTTTTGGCTGTGGTTATGGTGATCACTCCAAGTTGACAACCTCAGCATTTTTTGTTTGTTATGATGTTGATGAAAAAACACAAGACGAAGTGTTAATGTGAGTAGCTGAATTGCTTTTATTTTCTTGTTTTCGTTTGTTTTTCTTGTGTTGTATCGGATTTAAAAGACTCCATTTTTATATGATTTTTATGGTTGGTTTGCGTTTTGCTGTACATCTTTGTGACATTAGGATTCTGCCATATGGCGCTATGAAAATTTTTAATACCAAACATATCTATACCCGAGTTTGTGGTCACAAAACAACTTACAAGCATGGTTGGTAATCTAAATTGAACTATTTAGAATCAGTTTTCAAAAAAGATATAGTTACCGGTACTGTGAAATAGTGATTTTGCATTGTAATTTGTAATTGTTTATATTCCAAAATATAGGACAATAGTCGGTTCAGTTTATGCTTCATATTTTTGTGATATTCGGGTTTTGTCATATGGCATTCCATACAGACATTTGTGAAAAATTACAAATTTAATACCAAATCTATTTGTAACGGTACGTATTTGAGTTTATAGCGAAGACAACTTGGAAAAAACAATATTTTCTATCTGAATCGTTTCACTTTAGAATTCACCAAATACGCTTTCAAAAAGCTTAAAGTTATATTGTAATTTTATACAGGAAATTTTGTATATTATGACTTGCAATTCACTATAATCCAGAACGAACTTTGACATTAGGCTTAATTTTATTTTAAGTGCAACTCAAGGAAATCTTTCAAAGTTATTGAGGAATATTTAAGATTCCTAGTGCGGAGAATCACCCTATATTAGACCACGAGTTTGTATTATTTAATAGCAAACATAGTACAATAGTTTTTTTTTTATGTATAAAATTACAACTTCAAATTGGTGAACCTTGTTTTTCGATTTATATCCTATTGAAATGTGCACATTTCAATAGGATATAAATTGTTATTAATGCCTCACTGCTGATCCGTGGTGCATTAATTTTTTTATAATTTAACTTTCATAAAGCTATTATGTGGTTAGTTTTTAATTGTTTAAAAGCAGTGTGCATACTATAATAATAACAATAGTTTTGCAAAATTATTATCATTACTGTAATCACTATTTGATTTTGTTATTGAGCTACAATAGCCTATTTTTATAGGAAAATGTTTTGTTGTTCAGTGTTTGAAACACTTTTTTCTCAACTTTTGAAATAGTAATTCCAGTATATCTCTACGTTGTATGAAATGTTTTTGGTCCTATAAAAAGAATTCTCTTTGGATGCCTTATTCTTATCCAAAAGGCACCTATGTTTGCTTTGCTCGTTTTGGCAAATGCTAAAAAACTGCTGGTTGCAAGCATCGCTGAAACCAAAACTTGGAAAAAACTTTGAACGTTCAGAAATGTACTATTGGAAAAGCTATTCGTTATGTTGATTTGCCAACTGCTGCGTATATTTGTGTACAGTTTGCTACACAAGTCGATGTTGAATCGGCCAACGTCCCGAGCTGGGGCAATTGACCGCTAGTAGAAAACCACTCGGTAGTAGACTATAAACAAAGGGGAACATGCGGAGAATTTTAAAGCAGAAATTGTGTAGTTTATGAAAGAAAACCCGAAAGAAAGTTGGAAAAATATTCCATGAGGTCCATTGACTAAACAAAAAGTATTTTTTTTTTTTTAAATCTGAAAAATACAAAAATACTGAAACTGGTCTGATTATAAATAACAAACATGAGTTGAATTCACTTATTTTAAGTTTGAATGTTAAAAGCATGCTAACTTTAAACCCTTTATCCACTGCAGCTTTATGAAATCCGTTGCAAGAGTTTTTTATTCATTGCACCTAAGTTTTAGAAAGCCATACAAGAGAAATTGTATGACCCTTTAAACAGTTTACAAAGGATGGTTAAAAATTACTCAGTTTCGAGACATGTGGTATTTATGAGAGGAAAGGCGTTGTAATGTTTGACTAGGTTTTCCGAAAAGGAATGTTTGTTCCTGTGAGCTTTTGGTGACTCTTTTCCAGTGGGTATTTGTTATTTACTTTTCGTTTCACGCTGCAATACAGTACAAACTGTGTTGTCGTGACACCGAAAAGAATCATGAAAATAAAATGGTTAGCAGAACATCGCTGAGATCCTTTTTTATATTTCATTTTCAGCTTTCATTATACTTTTAGTACCTTGTGATGTTTCCTCCACATTTCTGTATCATTATTTTAAACTATCGGGTTGTTTTTTTCTTTTTTCGTTGGAAAATATTTTGTAGCAAGTTTTTCACCTCTGATACTTTCACTTGTTTCCTATCAAATGGATATTTTTTGGCTATAGACATCTTTGTCTTTGATGAGCACGAAGGTTGTTCTTTCCTTTAGGCTCTGTTGCAAACTGTTGTTGCCCTTGCTCATGGCCAGTGAGGGGGAAGAGACATCTGTTGCTCCTCAATTATGATTACTGCTGCAGGCCTTCATTGGTCCGCAAATGAAAACCATGACAAAAAGTCTAGCAGGTTTCATTTTTTTTTTGTCTGTAGTACCAAAATCGGAGGGAGTGGGAAGAGTAATTTATAGGAGTTTTCTTTTGCCTCACTTTGTTATGGTTGATTTTTCTTCTTCATCCTGAACGTACGGTATGTAGGGTAGATGGTAAATTATGATATGTGATACCATATAACTGTGTGGATAAATTTCAACATGATCTTTGTACGTGTTGTTGGTTGTTTTTTTTTTCGGTAAAATTTTAGTACAGCGAGATCTGTCTTTAAAAAAACTTAAGAATAGATATGACTTGTGAAAGTTCAAATTGAGTATTGCAAAAATGTAATATAAAAAATAGAGTTGTAAAAATACAGAATGTTATTTGGAATTTTTGTTAGAAGTGATTATACATGCAAGATTCATTTTTTTTGGTAGTAAACTTTAGCAACTTTATTCGTAAAGTGAAAATTGATTTGCATTAGATAATATTATTGTACAAGTTGAATTGGTTTAATTGTAACTTATTTCGTATTTAAAAGGTTGATAGTTAATTTTAGTTTGTTGCATAAAATGCAATAGGCCTACAGTTGGAAATGATTTGAGAGAATTTTCGCTTGATTTCTAATCAACATTTATGTTTTCGATAATGTTGTTCAATTCTCTGTTCACTACAGGTGCATTATCAAAACAAGGATGCACTTATATCTTTCCATCCTTTTTTTCACTATCTTCTTTTGACAGTAACTCAATGATTGGGTTGCCAAATTTGCTTTTTGGATATGACAGCATATCTCGGGAGAGTGCGAGTTTACATCGAAATTTTCTCTTTGTTCTCATGAGGTTCTGTAGGTAGTAGTTACTTCTTTGCCAGGGGGGAACGAGTTGGCCAATTATTATTGATCTTTAGAGGAGATTCCGTTAATTAAAAATTGGCATAGGCCAGTAGTAGTAGGTAGGTTTATTAGGTCTCTTAAGATAATGTCAATAACACTTGTAGCAAACAAGTGTTGGGGAGGCAGGCTTGGGATCATTTCCAAGCTTTGTTGCCAGTTTAATTAATTAAATCCGTTGTGTTTCACTCGATTATTCAGTTTGGCGTTGCGTTGCATTTGGGAGGAGGAGGAAGATGACAATGATGATTTTCAGTTGCACTTGCAGCAACTCCGGTTGCAGCAGCAGTGTTGTTACTTCAACCCTGCCTGCTCTTTGATGGTGTGTTGATTTGCATGGGAAACAAGGTGTTTACATGTTAATTGCAGTGGCCAAAGCGACCAGGCCAGGCCCCATCGAAATGAACGACACTATTTGCATAGGCTGTTGACTGTAGGTGATGGCATGTGAAAACACTTGTGCCCTCTTCAATGGCACCTTTGTGCACTACTGGATTCTGCTCTTCTTTTTTCTTTTAAGGGAATGATGATGATGGTGGCGGTGTGATGATGATGATGAAGATTGACTTTGGTAACTTCATTCGATTATCATCCTTTCCATCAGGAGTTTCCTTGACTTGATTAAAAATTTAAATAGAAAATGCTGTCTTGGGAGTCGTTTAAGAAATAAACTACCTCATCGAAAGAGTAAATGTTGTTTGCAAAATTCTGTTAACGTGAAGTATACTTGTTTTTGTGTGTTCAATTTATATTTTTAAAATACCGGGTTTTTTCTTTTATAGATCAGGATTATTTTCACACATACCCAAAGTTAAATCTAACAATATACAGTATGTTAGACGTGGTTTCATAAACATAACTGTTCTAACATGCTGACTAACACCATAAAATTTTATCTGATTTCTGTTTTTGATTCTGTTTTTCATACATGAGCGTGAATTGACAATATAACAGGGAACGTCCAACGTAATCTTTATTGTTGTTTACCAAAACGCTCGTACAAAAGTTGCAGAAATGTACTTAAAAAACTATCGCGTTCTCTACTTAGCAAGAAGTTTCCCATAGTGTTGTTGTCACATATGAGTCGTCAATTTTATGGCAACCATTACCAAATAGTTGCGTCAGTGGTTACAATTAGACTGTAAAACCATTTATTTAAGCGGTGGGGGCATTTTAGTGATGAAAAGGGGGAAGGAAAAAGATGAGGAGAAACTGGGATATATGGGTCACTATTTTTATGGTGCCAATTACTGGCATTTGAAAGAAAAAAGTGGCGTCATTTCTTCAGCAATTGCGGTAGGCGCTATATACACTTGTAAACCCAATAACCCCTTATTCAGGGTGAGATGCTTTTGTAGTTTAAACTTGGGCAGTGTTGACAATTGCATCTATTGCCCCACATTCCTTTTTAGACCTGAAGCAATGTGAACCCACCAGCCCCAGTTTCGTGTGAAAGACTGGTAAATTTGTGAAAAGTGGGGATATGGGTCTCGTACATGCTTCTGGGGGTCTTTTGAATCACCACAAGGAGCCTTTAGCTAGACATTTTAGTGGCCCACATATTAAATTACGTTTTGGTTTACCTTTCTTGACATGCTGGGCACCTTTCATCGCGGCCCAGACATTCAATGCCGTTAAAAATGTAGGCAGGAATCTTTGATTAAAAATCATTCTTCATAATTTTGAAGCCAAAAGAGCGGGTTTAAATGGTTTGAAAAATCGGGTGTCTCATTGATCTTATGAATATTCACTACCATCTTTGGCTGATGGAAACAAATGACACCAGTAATTGGCTGGTTAGGCACAAGGCTCTTTAGCAAATTTGGTGAAAAGAAGGGGAAAATCTTGTGCACCATTTTCTGCTCTGTTACCGAACCTTGAAAAGATATTTCCTTTCAAACTTGTTCTCCATGCCAAATTAAATGAGCGTCTTCTTGAATTGGCATTTTTCTCCTGCCACTCACTTACTTGGCAGCTGGAAAGTCAGTACTTTGACAGCCAGTCATTTTGTCGTGAATGATGATGGTTTTTTTTTAAACCAACAATTTTAACGCCAACATTTGAAATATTATATGTACAGGGTGTAACAATATCTTGTTTCATTAGATTAAATATAAACAGAATATAGTTTTAGACTTATTTTTACAATGTGGTTTGAAAGTTTCTGGTTTAATATTTGTTGATTCAATAGTTGGTTTAATAGTTTTGTACAGTGTGTTAGTATATTTTAAATGGTTAACTTATTTTATATGCTGATATACAGCATTGAAACCTTAATTTAAACAAATTATGTAACTGCAGCATTCTTTGTGAAACGATTTTTTTAAAAAGGTACACTGAACAGTTATTTGTAATTGGAATTAATTTTTATGCATTTAAAGTACAGGTAGGACTAGTTTTTGATTTATAAGCGAGAGTTACACTACAAAATCCCCCATAAATCGATACTCACACATTTTGTACTCCCACAATATGGAAACGCTACAGCGGACAATTCTATTTTTTATAACATGAGTTCCACACGTGGCATACACATTATGATAAGGAAAACAACAGTTGCAGGAGCTTTGTCATTTGTGTATCATCGCGCAGATCGTATTATAGCGACATTTTTGTCACATATCAAAACCATTGGGATCATATCTCTAATAATAGCGAAATCTCATATACAGTGCGCGCATAAATCGAGAATTTTTTGTTTACAGTAACGGGTACTCAAGTAGGTGGACGATTGTAGCTATGCATCAAAACGTAGTAGCCTACAGTGGAATCCTGTTATTGTGATCACTTTGGGCCTAGTGCTTTATGATAACAACAGCAGACTGATAAAATTAAACAACGGGTATAAATCATTAAACAGTGTCTTGGAACCGACTGATAATGATACCAATAGCCGATTGATAACATTATCCGTGATTATAATAACCGGATTCCACTGTACATGTATTTGCGTTGTAATTTTGTTCTTTTTCAAGCGCGATTTGATAAAGTGCATTAAAGAAACAACATGCAGAGAACTGCCTATGCTGCAAGCCCTTAAGCTTATTTTTTCTAGATGCCTCACTTTTTTTTTGTGCATTCTTGTTGTAAACGAGTGTATGCTGTATGTGAGAATCATTTTTGTTGGACCCTATATAAACAGTTACACACCCTACCTTTAAGGACGTTGGGTGTTTCGAAGTATTCTCAGCTTCTTTAGTTTGGTGTTTGTGATGTAGCATTTAATTTAGTACTTTGGCTACAAAAACTGCTAGCTTGTTCTTCTGTGAAGTGTTTTTTTTCTTCATTCTATCTGTATTTATTCTTTTTGACTTGTGTGTGTGTTTGCCGCAACAACAATAACTCTGCAGTTTCCTTTCTGGGCACAGTTGGAGAGCCTGAAGTTGTTGGCGAATCTTTTTTGACTGAGCAGTTGGAGGGCAAGGTTAAGCTTAAGGAAAAATAGTGAGCATTCGCGAATTGAATTTGTGTTGATTCACCTGTCGGATCAACCAAGATTTTGAGTCCAAGCAGTACTACGTGCTTGTGCTTGCTGGTGGAGGGGAATCATCATTTCTCAACTGCAGTTGACTGGAAAATCAAATTGAAAGGATGATGTTGACTGACTATACCACTGTCAGTTATGGTTCTTGGTGGAAAAATAAAGTCTGAAATCCTACAAAGTCAAGAGAAAAACGCAAGAAAAAATAATAGACGGTTGATAACAAACAGAATTTTAATTTTTTTCTTCTATATATTTGGGTTTTCGTTTATATTGATACTTTATCAAAAATTATTTTTAGAAGTTGTTTCGTAGCTTTTTTCTATAACTGATCAAGTTGATCAGCAAGCAGAATACGATAGGCTTCATGTACTGTTTGCCAAGAAAGGCAACAGTACATGAAATAACAGGTATCAGATACTCTTTAATTACACTTTAATTGATATAAAACTGCTTTTTTTTCAAGAGTGCTTTTGGCGATTTTGAGTTATGAAAATGAAACTTTTATCAGTTCTACTTGAAATTTATTGATCTCAAACTCAGCTAACTTACTTTGCAATTATCTTGGCATAACGACTGTAAGAGTGAACGAACTTCAAAGTTTCGTGAAGTTGTTTAAATGAATAGAACCGACTTGAGGATGATGTTAAGGCGACCCAAAAACTAGACATATCTAAAGACCCCTCCTTTGACACTAACTCATAAGCAAAAGTGGCTGCTGCTATCAACATTTCAGATTCATCACTCCCAGTGTAAGAACCTCCCATTTGTTTATTAGGTGGAGTCGCAAAGGGGAACCACAGAGGTGTGCAAAGCCTTTTGAACACAAAAAATATTGAGTGAAAGATGTTTCAATTTTCTCTCAGAAGAAAAAGTAGTAAACCCATAAAACGAAAAACAACACCGAATTGGTTGTTTAGGGTAGGGTAACTAGAGGCTTATATTATTTACGTATAACTGATGACGAGATCATTTGGACTCTTAGTGTCACAGTAGTACCATAAAAAAAAGAGAGCGTGTATTGGCAGTGAAAGATAAAGAGCAATTGAAATGCCCGTTTAATGAAACCGCTAAGGCCAACGAAGAACAGTTTTGCCGTGTGATTTCCTTTCACGTATTCCTTGGATGTTCTTCCATGATCGTAACATTTTTATCTCCTCCGGAATTCCTTATTGACTTTCAGAATAAGGAACGGCTTGCAGGAAATTTCGGGAGTAACTGGCACACAGTCCCGCCTTTCAGATTTTATAAATTTGTTGTTGCCACTCGTAAATGTTTTCTCACAGCCTCGTAAAATGGAGCTGAAGCAACCATTAAGACAGGCAGTAAAAGATGGTTCTTCATTTTAACCAAGCACTTCCATCATCTTAGACATTCTACCATTTTCAATTGGTTGATATCTTATTTTTCCTCCCTCAAGCGCCCATTTTCTAGGCGGTTTATTAGAGTATTATATGGTAACGAAGAACTTTTTATCCTTTTTTTTTCTTTTTGTGATGAGTGTTTTGTATTCCATATTAATAATCGGCTTTGTCGGGTATTTTTATTATTAGATACGAAAGATTACAATCTTATTATTGCGATTCAGTTTATTTCGTAGTAGTGATTTGAATCCAATTGCACGCCTAGCGGTAAATACGTGAAAGATAAAAGATAACTAAACAATCATGTACACAAACTATGATTGCAGTATAGAAAATATACAATAAAACAAAATTCTTTAATAAATGTCAGCATAAAATTGCATACTCTATTGATAATGTAAGTTCGATAGATTCATTAGTATGGAAGAAATGTACAACGTGTATTTATTTGACAAACAAAGTGGTTTTTTTTTTATTAATATTAAATTATTTTTGTTGACAAGATAGTTGTCTTTCTAATTGTCTTTCAATATGAGTTAGGACTAAAAAAACCGGTGAAGCTACAACTAGAACTAGGATTAGGCTTTCCAAAATTTCAAGTTGGGTCATCATTCCGTAACATGTTTCAGACTTAAGCCGAAGTTTTCAAGATGGCTGTCAGGTTGTACGCAGTAATTCATGTGCATCATGTGCGAGATTTAAGGTTGCTTCATTCTCGGTCCCCTGTCTCATTCATTACTGCTTTATGCTTGTCCCAATTCATATAGCAGCACACTGGGTCTTGAGTTATTGCACGGGTGAAGATTTACCTCTTAAAGAGAACCACCACAAACAAACAGTAGAAACTTTCATATGACAGTTGTTGGTGTACCTTTTTTACTCTTTACCAATTCGTAGCACAGGTGGCAAACAAATTTTGCTTTCTTTTTTTATTAACATGTTTAAACAATACCACACACTCAACTCATCTAATAGCCGAAATAACACCATTCTAAAGTGCAGGTGCTATTGATCAAACTGCAAAGTGAGACTACTGTACACCATTGGTGCCAAACAAAGTGTGCAACGCTAATGGAAGCAAATGGATAAGAATGTGTTTCCAACTTAATGCTTCACGCACACTTCTGTTCACGCTGATCTCAATTTTTTATACAGTTTCTTCAGAAAGTCTCTGGACGTGTACACCTTTTTTTTTATCCATCAGAGAAATTAATTCTTTAGGGGAAGGAAAGAACTCCCCTCCTCTCTCCCAATAAAAAAGAGAGAAAAATGAATGGGGTCTTGATGGGAACCCTATCTTGGTGCCAGGGAAAGAAACTAAGCATACTACTTTCAACTTGAATGCAGGTGGTGTGTGGTGTGCTGTGTTTTTGTTCGAGCGCATGCATGTTGAATACGAGGGTGCTTAAGAACGCTATTTTCAGAGCGCAATATCCTAATGGTGCGTTTTTTCCTTCTAGTTTACTCTTTCGACTTATCCATTTTTTTCTTCTGTCTTACACAGGTGGTGAAAAAAACGTTCCACAGCAGCAGGAATGAGACAGCAAGTTTCATGCAGAACCCCGTTGTGGGTGGTTTTGGCTCTCGTCTGCTGGATGATTGCTTCATGCCAAGCAGGTAAGATAATTTTTCTTGCGGCTTCTATATTTACATCTGTTCAGTATTTCAGAAAGTGCTAGCCTATCCATCAGATGGTGGTAAAGGTAGAATAAGCGGTGCTTTAATATGGATTTCCTTAGCTCCTCCATTTTTTCTTTTTCTTCTTCTGGAAACCGAATTATCTTGAAGTTGTATTCGATGCAGTACTGTACCTACTTTACTTTGGTACGTGTTTAAAACTGTTGGCTGTATATAAAGTGATATTGTTCTCGGCTTGAGTGAATATTTAAAAATTAGGCATAACTTGGAACAACTTGGGTTTCCATCTCATGAAAAAATTGACGTACAAATCTGTTATGTTGAAGTGCATTACTACATCAACGCCGAAACCACAAGTTCCTGGTTTTATTTAACGCTGAGTAGACAACTTTTGGATGTGTATGTATATTAAACGTATAGTGTACATATATCTTTATACGCCTTTGTCACCCCCCTCTTTAAATTTAGAATTTTTCAATTGGAAAATGAATTATTCATGACATTGCTCACAATTTAAGTGCACGTTGAAAGTTTTGAAATTAGATTTACCACAGACACTTGTAATATTTAAATTTTCATCTGTAAGCGGATTAAAAGGGAGGGAAATCTCATCGCATCACATGCATGGTTTTTTTCCCCTTTCGCCCTTCGTTCACCTATTTGATTTTTTGCTTCAATAATCATGAGTGAAACTGAATTTTTGAATATATATGTGTACATAAAAGTTTTGTTTGAGCAAACTGGATTTTTTGATGCACTTTTTATGTTCTCGAAAATGAAATGCGATATTTTATTGTATAACTTTTTTTTTCTAAAAGAAGAACCGGTTTTATTTCTGTGTTCTTGGATACGAGTAGATATATAGTGTAACACTATTTTGGTCGTTAGGGTCTGTGGTAGATCATGTTTCAGTAGTGTCTTTGCAAAACATTATGTAGGGCATGTTTTTCTTGTGGAGATGACATAATGGGCTAGGTTATCCACCACCACTTAAACTCATCAGTGATCTGTAAATGGATACCATTAAGCACTAGGGATGTTCTTTTAAAAAACCCATAAGCGCAGCCTCTATAGTTTCCGCCATCCTGTTCCCTAAGCAACTGCAAGATGCACAGCAACTAATGTAACTTGCTTTCTTGGTTGCAGAGAGGAAATTCTGTTACGCAATCCGTGGATAAGATTACCAAGATTAAAGAAAAAACAGCATTTGAAAGTGTTTGTTGAAATGCCCTAAAAGATCCATCTAGAAAGTTCCGTTCCATTGGATTAGCGTTAGAAAGAGAGAGTGAGAGAGAAATCCCTTTGAGGTTTTAAATGGTTGCTAGTGAATTTCTTAAGAATATGGTTGTTGGAAGGAAAGTGCAGTACGCGAATAGTGATGGTGGTGGTGGTGGTAGAAGCAGTAGTAAGATTCTGTCGAAATCGATTGCAGCCATAATTTTGTTGGGCTAACATTTGGAGGCTAATTGGTTTGTGGAAATTAGTCGAAACAGCCTGTAATGATCGCATTCACAATCACTCTATGCAAGGCTCTGCAGAGAAAAGGCATTTAAACTGAATTCCATTGGCAAATAGCTCTCGTGTGGGAAAACGAATGGAACACTTGGGGAAATTGCAGGGAAAAGTGACCTATTGATCATCAGCAGTGTCAGTCTGCTCCTGCTTGCTAGTCTTTTCTTGTGATGTGATAACTGTGTGTGTATGTGCTGGAACGGATGAAATTCCACTTGTCCCTAAAGAGAAATATCCGAAAGCCACTGCTGGCATGTAATCGAATTTATAATGGTGCCATGTGAATTTTAAGTGGTAAAATGTGAAGAAAAAATTTCTTTCAAAACTGAAAGTGATTTGTGATCTGATTATTTTTGACAGGTATCGCGATTCTTGAAGAACATCCATTCGATTCACTGTTTTTTCTTCTCAATTCTGCATTGCAGTAGTCAGAAGCCGTTCAGCCAAATCTGTTAAAAAAAAAAAATCGTTACTACTTAATCAGTTTTAAGATTTTTCTTTAACATTATCTGATTTTCTTTTCTTCTTATCTGAATTTTGCAACGAAAGAAAAAAGAATTCTGAATTTGAATCAAGAACGATGTTCCCAAATTGCTTCTTGCGAATTCATGCATAATCGGCTATAATATTTAAGAGTGATAGAGAAATAATTTTGCAAGTGGGTGGAGAGTTATCATCACACCTTTACAAGTTATATCTCAAGTTAGTTGTTGCTATTATATTGTTGATGGCAGGAGTTAAGGGATCGATTGCTAAGGCAATCTTGGATTCGAATCTAAGATGGAGCTTAGAGATGCTTTTTTTTTTTTTCTTTCGTGAATTTTTATTCGGTGAGATTATCAGTCATCTTGACCTGTAGTCACCTGCTTGATTTCGACCATGTAGTAATTATTTCGAGATTTAATGATGGTTGTCTCGAAGGTCCACCGTTGTATCGGTGATAAATCTTGGGCGCTAACCGAGAGATGGTGCTGTTTTCCCTCCTCCTCCTGTGGCTTTTTTTCTTCCTCCCCTTTCATGTCCATGTATGCTGGAGCCAGCAGGAGGCAGGAATGAAATCGCTTTACCAACCAAGGTTAATGACTTGCTGCAGTTTACCTTCGTGATGAAGCCAAAGGTTATTGGAGAGTTGCCTAAGACTGAGGAGTGAAACTTACATAATGAATCGGTACCATTCCGGAGAAATGATTTTTCCTTCCCTCAAAGTAAGGGCTCACCAGGGAAGCATAGTGTGAAAAATTGGACCCTGATTATACATTATTTTCTTTTAATGGACAATCTAATTGATGAGGGTCCAGTAACTAGATTCTACTTTATGACCCCCCAGTGCTACCAAATATGTCCTCGAAATGTAGAATTTCCCGCTGTTTAATGCTGTTTACTGTTATTTTTCTTCATTCTGGTGCTTAGAACAGTAAGGCAATAATATTTGCTTAACCACAAACATACGCAATGCAAGCTACCAGTTACTTGATTTATTGTTTTAACTTTAAGTAAAAAGGGATTTTATTTTGACGTTTATTTTGAGCTAATTTTCAGACGAAAGCAGAGATGATGTACATTGCAGAATATTTTCTTAAACTAAGATGTTTATTCCAGTTTTGATTGGTAGTTTTTCAAAATTAATTTGTTTTCCATATACTGTAGTTGATTTTTCTAAAATCACTCGTTGAGAATCAGATTGGCTTTTGATCTAAAACAACATTCTCTAAAATTATAAAATCAATAAGTACAAAAGTGTTTACTGAAAATGTTTTTAGGATTAGTTTATGAAATTTCATTTTCAATTGATTTATTTCTATGAAATCATCGATACAAGTTATAAAGTGATTCGTTATTTGGCATACATGAAAATTAAAATCTGTAGAATTATTTTAAAATGGTGTAACCCTTACAAAGTCGTTAAATTAGAGGTTATATATATAGATCTGTCATATATGTAGCCTTTGTTAGTTTTTTGTTAACGCCTCTTGATTGGTTTGAAAAGCGCTTGGTTGCTGGAATTATTCCATCAGTTGCGATGGATTTTATCTCGATCATGCGTAATGCGGAAAGGTTTAACTCGCAATATCACTTGGTAGCTTGTCATGGTAGAGCCCCAGTGCAAGAGAAAAACACAAGAAAAATGGAAATAGCAACATGAGAGGGCCGTAATTGCTGCTTGTCAAGGTAAACTTGAAGACTGACAAATCGAAAATCAATTGATAAATTGCCCTTAAATGAAAGTGCATTATACAAATTTGAGTCGCCCTTCTCAGTTTGCGCTTCCTACTGAGTGCTACTAATTGGGAAACTGCGACACTTAATGCTTTTCTAACAAATGAAGGGAAGTTTTAAAATTTTTCAAACACGTTTTTATAATAATTGGAATTTTTTTAATCAGTTATCCATAAATTTCATTATGGCATAATTACTTTTCCATTTAGTTTTTCTTCTTTTTTTTATTTAACAGGCAATTTTTGCATACTTTTATTTGATCTTTTTTTTTTACGTTTAGGCAACATTTCAACTTTAATATTAAGATTATAAAATGTTATACTTTAATAAATGGTACTACTTAAGCCTAAAGTCAGTCGTTGATAACATGCTTCCAAGATAAAATTGGAGAAAAAGCTGTGAATTTAGATGACAGTCGTCTTTTACATTCACGTTGGAGCTTCCGATTGAGAGCCGTGACGTCACGGATCCCTCTTCAAAAACTCTGCTTTTGCTTTATGTGAACCCTTGTGACCAAAAAGGAAGTGACTGGGGAGATATTTGCTGGCTAAGTGGCCCATCTCTGTGAGGAGTGCCTCATCCTAAGTCTCGTCAATATTCTCGTCTGGGCAGAGTTCCTGTCGCAAGCTTTTGCAAGGGTGCAGAAAAAAAGAAATTTGAAAAGAGGAAAAAATATGAAAAAAAGAGGGGAAGAGATATAAAAAAGGGGGAAGTTAAATGAAATGCAACGAATTGAGGAAACATATGATAAGGAAAAGCTAGTGGTTGAGTGAAGCAAGGAATTATGTGATTCAGTATATTCATTTGTATGAACTGTTGAGTTTATGAGGAGGTATATTATCTTTTTCTTGGTGTTTATTTTTTGTTAGACGTTTGGGTTAACAGTTTACAGTGTTTGAAAGTGTTACAGGTAGTATAGCAATGTCATTGATAACATGTTTCCAAGATAATGATCAGGGAAAAAGCTATGAATTTAGATGATAGTCGTTTTTTATGATGTATTCGTATTGGAACTTTCGACTAAGAGTTAATTTTTAAATGTTAATGTTATTTGCAAATTTGTCTTGTTATAGGAAAAAGTAATTAGGCGAGTTGCTGAAAATTCTGCTTGTTTCTGTTTATATAAAGAACTTATATAGGCCTACATATACGACGTAGTTTATTACATTGAGAAAACTTACAAATGTATTACACATTTCTGTATAAAGATTGGCTGGGTGCTAATAGAAGTCTTGAGGCATTTCCAGTTTCATTCTGACTTTGCAGTGGTGGTGGATGACTCGTAGAGAATTGTTATAAGAGTTCTCCCCTCAAACTAAATCCATCATTGTTGTCTAAAGTTATTGCTGAGAAAGGAATTGCTAGTATTACTCCCCACTTTTTAAAGCTTCTGCTGCAACACTGGCTTTACGCAGAAGGTGTCTTGTAGTTGTTAATATTTTTTTCTTCTTCTTCTTTTTACGTTTTTCTTTTTCTCTCATTTCCTCCCCCTCCTGAATTATTTCTTCTTCTACTACTACTTCTTCCCTGCGAATCCAAGGAGTGTTTGCACACTGCTTCCTGTACGTGCTGATTTTCGACAGGATCTCCATCAGACTGCCTGGGCAAAGGGGATAAAGGAGGAATGACAGATGAGAGAAAAAGCGAAAAGAAAAGCTTGCATTTTTTTTTGTTTTGTTTATATCCTCGGGGCTAGGGTCATGAATAATGGAGAGAATCTGCCTGTGGCTATCCAATCCAGAACGTTCCATTATGATGCCAATCCCTGAGCGAGCCATGAGGGTGCTCCAGGCTGTGTCTGCTGTTTAGAGCGTTGTAAAACTTTCTCTCTCGCCAGCCAAGGGATGCTGCTAGTAGTGTGTGCTCGCCTACGATGGCCTCGGCATCATGGCCGGCTGTTGCCCAAACCATTCCTATCTACCTGGATTACGTGTCGTCCTTTCCACTCAGAGGCTCCGGTTTCATTTCGGTGACGGGGTCTTGGCGGGCCAGCTTTTACCTTTTCCAGTTGCCAATTCCAATGGGTTCATTTGGGCGCTCAGCCACTTTTATGAGTGCCTTCAGCAGTTGCCGAGTTGGAAGGGTTTGTGGTGGTGTCTTCGGTTTCACTGGATGTTAGTAATTGAGGCAAATTTATCGGCTGATGTTCCGATGCTCAGAGGTCATCACGTTTCACTGCCGCTATTGGCTCTTCGGAAATGGCAAAAGAACAATAAAGGCCCCCTCCAAATTTTCGGCTGATGCTTGCATACCAGGAAGTGGCGAATAATTTTCTCCCGTTTATATAACTTTTTGTTGTTGTTATTCATGGATAGGGTTTCAACATGCATTTCCGATGTTTCCGAGTTTTGTTATTTCTGGTTTTGATCTTTGCTGAATTCAAGATTTTCTGCTTTGATGTTCTAAGTTGGGATTTCTTGAATTAACAAATTTGAAAAGTATTTGAAATTATGGAGTCATTGTTAACAATATGGACGAAATTGTTAATTCAAGTAGAGTTATCATGTATTTGAAATATAATTTAAATATGTTCAATGTTGTTAAGAAACTTTAAAATTCCGAGCAAATTACCAGTTTTATCATTATGGGATTAGAGTACAACATAATGTAATGTTGCTGTTAAAAATGATAACTTATTATTTCATCATGGGTGTGTACTGCTTCCAATAGTTTAGTTGTTGAACAAACAAGTATGCGATGATTAAAATTAATAATACACGTGTGTTATACTAGGTGTATTTGAATGACACTAGTGATGTGGTTTGAGTAGTTCATCGACCATTTTCCTCACTTATTGCAGTCTTGTCATTATCAATAGCTGCATGATTGTTGTCGTATTATTGGTTTCATTACGAGAGCGTAATGACAGTGAACAGGGTTGATTGATTGAGCTCTTGTCGTTGATTGCACCGGGTGAATAATTGACATTCTGCGAGTTTGGAATGCTGTTGAAGACAATTTTAATTAAGTGTATGGATATTAATTGAACCTCATAGAATGGAATTTTTGCATGTTCAGCATAGTTGTTTGGAGGCGTTTTAAGATGCTAATCAGACATTATGCACTAGATAATAATTAATAATTGTATTAAAGTTCTATCACATTTTACATCTAAAGGTAGATAACACGAATTAGTAAAAACGATGGTTATAGGGTTGGACCGGAAATGGAATTTGCCGAGACATTGGAACCAGAGCTATAAAATAAAATTATTAATAAATGCACGTGAATTGTGTGAGCCATAGCAATATTCTCGCAGTTTCGTGACTTGATAGGTTTCTTTACCTGGCGTTTGGACAGTGTCTTTTCCTCCTTACCTTGACAGTGGGAAAATAGGAAAGTTGCTTGGGCTATGTCTTGTGGCATTCAATCGACCTCGCCTTTCCCTTGGGCTCCATTCGATGGTCATTTGATGACATCATCAGTCCCCTCATCCGTTCCCATCTTGGACTCTGCATGAGACTGTTGCAGGGTCACTGACTCGAGACTTCTTTAATAACAGCCTTTGGACCTAACACTTGTTATTATTAATATCTGGCATTTTCTTCATTGGACAGGCTTCTTGACTTTTAAAAATTCCACGACAACTGCTAGTTTGCTTGACTTTTTTTATTTTTAATTCTATACTCATCACTTTTTTTTCCCTAACTTTTATTACTACTTCTTTTGAGTCGTAATTTTTTTTGTTACTCTTGTTTTGTTTCGGAATGTTGAATTTAGTGTTGTTAAAACCAAAAAAAATGGAAACAGGAAATGCTACAAATTCAAGATAGTATAAACTCAAGTAGAATCAGCTTATTTTATAATTAATATAGATGATTGTAAATGACATTAATTGGCAGTTTTCGTGAATGGTTATCTAAATGGCACCTTTTTGTGCTACAATGACTCAAGATGCCCTTTTTTTAATCAAATTGTTGTAGAGTTCATTATGACCATACATTAGCTTAATTACCATGAATTAGCTCATGGTCAAACACGTCATCTGGAACGCGTTGTGCTTCTGTGGTATTAAGATGAACTATAGAACTACTGTGCATATATTATAAACTTTTTGAAACTCTAGTTCTAAGAATCTTTTCGAAGTGTATCTTGTAACACTGAATACCTATGTTAATTCAGAAAAATTAGATAAATTGATTCAAGAAAGTCTAATTTATTTCCTCCAACTTCATAGTCCACAAGTTCTTATGTTAACTCATTTGCTAATTGCATTACTCCAAATGCAGTTCATATTTACTGTACATCTTGAGGTCAAAATCGGCAATAGTCTAGCTTGTTTGCATTTCTGGTCTACTCTATACAGCCTACCAAATATATATTTGTTGACTAGGTATGTGTTGATATTTGTTTTTATACATTTAAACTTTTTTTAAAAAGCTTACCAGACTTTTCACTCTAGTAACACAATTTTTGCATCAATGAAATTCCATTTACATCACGTTTCAAATTAATGTCTAGATGTATTCGACAATTGCGATAGTGAACAAGTCGAATGGAAATAAGTTTTTATAATACTGGTAAAAAAATTCAATACAGCTAGACAAAAAAACCCAACAAAAGTGATCTGTATCTAAATTCATTTTGAAAATTCAATTTGCTAAAAAGTTTTCGCTGCCTTAAAGTGTGTGTCTGCAAACAATTTGTTATGGCAACAACTTAATTTTTTATAAAGATCATAGTGATAGGACAATTCGGTGAAATTGAATTTATTATTATTTTTTTGTGGAGGATGCAACTTTGATCACAGATCATATTTAGGATTAAAAAAAAAAGACATTTTAGATAAATTTTGAATCACAAGTAGTTTTTTTATGAAGAAAATAATATAATTCCAACGTCGTTATATAAATTATTGAAATATATTTCTAATACAGAGTTTCACAATGTTGACAAAGAATGGATGCAGTTATACGTTTTTTTTTACTTTCTGTTTGCTGATCATTAAAACATAAGTCTACGATATTTTCAGTTTCCGGTATATACAATTTATAAATATAGTTTCCGGAATATATATATTCGGAAATATAAATCTACAAGTTCATATATACATGCAGCAGTGCTGAAGGCCATATTTATTCGATATCAGAAAAACATTATTGATTACTTTGTTTGGGCTGGTGATCCTGCGAGCTTCGTATCACCTGTCCAAACTGCTACTGTTGTTGTTATTATTATTGAACATAAACGTGTAGAAACTGAGTTCAAAATTGATCTGTTTCAAAACTAATTTGCTGGCTATTGCTATTGTTCGTATTCAGTACGCTTTCCTGGGTGTAATGAAATTGCTGTCCTGTATATTAATATGATCAATTTTCATACTGTTGGTCATTTTATTACTTTGTTATAGAGAGATGAGAGTGATTAAGTTTCTTTTGTTGAGCTGAAATAAAATATTATTAGAGGAAAAAAAAAACAAATTATAGAAAAAGTCTGGAGCAGATTTTGTTGACAAATGGGTTATCTAATGGTCGGTTTCTGATTTTCATTGGAATCCGATTAAACGTAAATTTCATCACAATTAATTGTCGTTTTTTTTTGACATTTTTTTTCTATAGCAATTTAATTGGTGCCAAGAGCAAGATAAGATGCTTTATCTTTTCTCAACAATGAATAATTATCTGCAGTATAATTTTTAATTAGCCATGTTAATATGAGGTTACGCTAATTAACTACATATTAACTTCAACGTTAATCATCTATTTTAGTATGTGACAAAATAGTCTAGTGCAAAAAAAAATGACAGTGGTCTAATTGGTGAGTAGTGTTACAAAGTGCTTTAAGTAGCATAACATATGTTTATGAAGTATTACTATCTAATTACAACGTTATGTTAGGTCAAACAGTTCGTCAAACCGTTCTTGTTAAATTAAGTGCAATTGGTGGTTTGTGAATTTTGTTTCGTCTCGAATCTCTCTTTTTTTTTTCAGTTTCTTATTCAAAGGTTAAGATTTTGCTACAAACTAATTTTGTGCGTTCTTGTGAAAGTTGGTTTTTAAGGCGTTTTGTCATACGGAACTCTTTGGATGTTGCAGTTTAAGTGATGGTGAACTGTTAGGTGCTCCAAGTGCGTTTTAAAAAGATGTCTTGAAAGATGTCTTGTTCAACTTGTTTCTTTGCTGTTGCCACAGTACTAAGTAGTGTAAGGGCTAGAAGCTTTTCTTTTTGATTTTTTTTCCTTTTGAAACCTGTCCAAGACATGGAATGAAGGGCCTCTTTTGCAGCATGTCATGCAGGAACCTTTTACACGAATTAGAACGGTTCAGTAGGCAGCCCATTGCCATGCCCAGAAGTGAATTCAAAGCTTTTCGGTAGGCATTCATTAGCTGCTGCCCCCTCTGCTTTTCGACTTGAATTTGCCATTGTGTCCCCACCCACGCGTGCTCTTCTTTTCATCATCTTATAATGCTGCCTGGTTCTTTCGATGAAAGATTTGATTGAATAGAACCACGACCAGTACCGCATTGCAAATGCTGGCTCACCAAAGATGGTCGCTTGTTCTTCACTATTACTACTGCTCTGTTACTACTCTTATTTTCCAATGTAGCTATGTTGCTTTTGCCAATGGAGATTGGCTTATTCGACAACTATTGGTAAGGCTATATAAGACATTGCACTTCACATGGAAATGCGATTATTCTCTAGCTCGGAGTTCTTTTTTTTTTGTATTTTAAGGATAGAGAGTAAAAGCATAGACTAAAGATAAAAGGAAAGGAAGCCTTATAAAGGCTATCGTGAATTCTAGAAACACTTTTCCAATGGCCAAAAGTAAAGGTGCTTTTTTTTACACAACATAAAAAAAGTTCCAGGAACTTTTCGATCGAGTTTATAAAAGTTCTTCTTTTCTATTGAAAAATTTAAAATTTAAATTCAGGAATGGACTAGAAAAAAGATTTATTTATTTTAGTTTAAGTAAGAATTTTACTTTTCCTGAGGTCAGATGTTATTGCATTATTAAAATTAGGCACGTTCAAGGCATTTACAATCGCTGTTGCCTTAATCGTTTTGGCATCATCTCGGATATACCCTACTCCTACTGCATGTTTGCTTTTCCTGTTTACTTTTCATTGGAATACCTACAAGATTATTCTTGCACGGGTGTATCGATTAAAACTTAATGAATCGAAGCCCCCGTTAAATGAAAGAAAGATACTCACATAAAAAAGTCTGAAAATGTGAGACTTGAGAATCAAATTTTCATCATTAGTGACAAGTCACGTTAGGAATCTCACAAAAAATTGTTTTAACGGGGTACATGCTCAGTTTTTCAATTTTGTATTGTTATTTCAAACTTTTTCATGTGTCAAAATTTTAGTGGGAGCATTTTTAAACAGTTTCTTATGCCAGATGGGTTGTATGGAATAGTCTCGCATTCCAGATGGTGGCGGTGGTGGAGACATAAATTGGTATAGAGTTGAAACACTCTGCATTTAATTTGGAAGGTGGCATTTATACCCCTCTGTGGTATGCCTCGTTGATTGGTCTTTTCTACAGTTTCCTCAGCATGCTGACCTCTGTTGCATCCCTCGGGGTCAGTGCTCTCATCATTTTTTGCTTTTTGCTTCATGAAGAAGCTGGCGATGAAACCTGGGTGCTTCATGTTTCAGGTTTTAAACTGCACAACTCCTCGTTAGTATGCAGCCATAGTCGGCAGAATCTCATTAAGAACGAGAATCAGCCATTAAATCAAAGGGGGTCCGGCATCCGATTTTGAGGCTCCACCCTCACTGGCCACAACCTTATTCAGTACCTACTTAGTTATCTGAACAGTGCAGCTAAGCAGGCTGCCAGCGTTTTTGCACTTGTTGTGTTGTTGTTCGTGCCTTGTTTTCAGCTACAGGTGTGTTTATAGATGGACAACAATCACCATTCTGATAAGGTTTCTTTCACAAGTGCACGTTGGAAGCAGAACTAAAAAAATGTATCTACATCGTTATACAGGATGAACTTTTGAACTTCCACACGTTGAAGCAAATTCAAATTAACTAGACTTTTTTTCTCTTGTTTGAACTTATTAAACCTACCTAACAATAAATGTTGAACTTCATTACTGTTTGTAACATTTCGAACACTTGTAGAATGCAATATGAGTATTAGGCAAGTTGTGTCAAAATCACAAACTACAGGTAATCCTCGATTTATGTGAGATTTTCGTTCTTCGAAAACCTCGTGTAAATAGAAAATCGTGGTTGACAAAATGTTTTGTAAAATAGAAAAACTACAATTCCAACTTGAGGACTAGCATTTGCGCCACACGTTGTATACACATGGGTAGGTGCAGAATCTTTCATTCACTTGTGCGTCAGCTCACAAAATCGACTAAAAACTTAAATTTCCCGCATATAACGAACCACTGGGAGGTCACTCTCGTCGCATAATAGCGAAACTTCTTATTTATTCGGAACTCGCATAACCTGAGAACTTGCTATACATACAGATCGACTCATTGCTCAAAATGTTTTTGAATTGTTAATTTTGCATATGGTGAGAATTGAAAAATAACTCGGCCGACTAAATGCAATCAGTGGGTTTAGTATTACTCAATGATATCAAACTTGAGCACCCATTGGTCCATAACCGAGAATGTAAGGTTTCAATGGTATATAATGCATTAAACACTAGTTTGAAAAGGTCTTTCGTGAATCTAATTGATTTTTAGAAAATCAATGATTAATTAAATTGGTAGAGTCTAATGTCACAAAGCAGTTTTGATGGTTAATTAGAGTTTGGTTTCTGGCACAATTTTGCTTGCATACACCAAAATTGTGTGACTTTCATTTTGCAGTTAAAATATGACTGTCAAGCATTGAATGAAAGATATTGATTTCATGATTTGCATCCAATTTTTCCTAGGCTTTAAAAGCATGGAAAGTACCAACATCCATTCCAACGAGTGTAATAAAAATTTTGTTGGTCCAAAATAATAGCTCTTTCGCATAAAATAGACTCTCACACTTTTTCAGCAGCTGACAGTTTTGAAAATGGAAGAGTTCATAGTGTTTCATCGTCAACAAAAAAGGTGACTTTTTTTGTTGTTTCGAAAAATAAAAGTCATGAAGGTGTTTCTGCATGCAAGTATGATCACGAAAAATGTTCCAAAAATCAAGCTCTCGTTTCAAATTCACGGTGAGCCCCCACTTGGTGTTTTTTTTCTTATTCTTCTGCTTCTTCTCTTTCATTCTTTGTCTTTTTTGAACACTGGATGCAGAAGCTGGGCAATGAAATAGCATGACGAGTTGGATCGCACGCAAAGCCAGTGTTTCCAAAAAAGCAGCTTCTGAATGCCGAGTAAAATCAGTCTCGGCTTCTGATAAAGCACGATTGTCGAGGATGGACTGAACGTGACAGGTGCGAATGGGTTTTAGAAGCTGATGGTTGCCATGGTAATGGAGTGAGATCAGACACAGCAGTTCCATCATCTCAGTTGATACGCTCTTCTAGCGTGCACACAGAGACACTAGTTTCTTCTTGCGTCTCTCGGTGAAAAGTGCACGCGCTTCTCTTGGATCTCTACTTTTATCGATAAAGACTCGCTCTCTGTCTCTCTCTCGTCTGCTTTTGCCTCAAAAAGCTGCTGCCAAAGAGAAAAATGGGCAGAGGTGAAGGAAAAAAGCTTCTCTTTTCATTGCCTTTTCTTCCTGAAAATGAAACGAAATAGTGGATTAGATTTTGTGAATATATTTTCTCTTTCTCGTTTTTCCCACCTTTCCCTCTTTCTCACTCCATTTTACCTCCAAAATGATGAAGAGCAGTAAGAAAAGGAAAATTTAAACGGCATCAAACGCAGGATAAATAAAGTAAAAGAAAAGAGAAAAAAATATCTAAAAAAATGCATTAGACATTTCGCATTCTCCCTGCTGGGTTGAAGGTACAGGAATTTTTCTATTCGCCGCTTTTTACTTTTATCTTTTCGAGAAAAATGTTTCAAATGTTTTGCTTTTTCCAAGCAATTTTGATGCTCGAGTAAAGCCTGACATCGATAAAAGATGTTATTTTTCTGAACAACTTGTTCACTGTTATGCACACGTATTGCCGACATAATTTAATAAACTAGTGCTTTACATAACTTATAAACGGTTCGATGCATAATGCAGCTGTATCAGTTTGGGTTGAAACAATTTCAAGAACTCTTGTCACAACTTGGTTATTACTTAGTTGTCTTTTCAAATCTACCAAATAGAATAGAGAGGATTACGCCTTTAATTACGATTATGCAATAACAAGCAGAATACTTATCTTCTAGAAGTAGACAAAACAAGGAATACCACAAGTATCTTTTTATTGAATGCAATTTTTAAAATTTGACATTTTCCTAATTTTTTGGTACATTTTCATGTTGTCAGCTTGATTATGATTCTCCAGGTTCCCGTGTCTCATTATGACTGGTGAACGTGCATGTCAATTTCTAATTTTAATCATTAAATTGGAAAGCGAATGAATATTTTTCTTCTTTTTATGTCGTAGCACATTTTTTTCTTATGAAGATTTTAATTAGGATCTTCTCGGTTTCTTGCCACGCTACACTTGTTAATTGTTCTGCCTAGTTGAAAAACATAAGAAAAATTCCAAGAGTGCCTGGAGTGAAAGAGGTGATGAAAACCCAGCAAAAGACAGGTGTAAAAGGGGCAGAGGTGAAAAGAACGAGAAGGCAGCATTGCAGCAGCTGCCTTAAACCCCAAAGAAACAAAATTACAGTCTTCTTCTAATAAAAAAATGCAAAACTTTGCACCTTTGAGCTACACCACCATGTTCTGTTTCTTGGAATGTTACTTTTGTCTTGCAGCTGTTGCCATCTCAATTCTGGGTGCTCATCATTAAAAATATTTAAAAAAGAAAAAGATTTTTTTGTCTTTTTTAATTGCATTTTAAAAAATAAAAAAATTACTAAACCTAGAGAACCGAATTGAGTTTACTCGATATTAGGTCGACTGACTTAAAACTTTTGGTTTTTTAAGTTTTATTTTATTTTTTGTTTTGTTTTTGTTTGTAATAGGACAACTAAGACTTTGGGTTTCTTTGGTTTTTTTTTTTTGATTTTTTTTACGAAAATCACAATTTATGCTTTTCGATTTTTTTTTTAAATATATGACGAGAATACAGTAAAACTAAACGTTTTTTAATCTGGTTATAATAGATTTTTTAAGTTATTGCTATGATGAAATTTTTTGAACTCTGGTACTCTTGCACTTCTACAATGATCTGCTGTGCACCACGCGTTTTCTAAATTTATACACGGTTATACACTTCTTGCTGCACCCATTTGCTTAATTAAAATTGATTTGAAGATTATACATAAGAGATTTACCAAAATTTCACTCACAATTTTCCTATAAAATAAACATATTGCATATATTCGTGTGTGTGTGTAAACGTTATACAGCATGTTGTCATTGAATGACAATGAATGCAAATTCATTTTTCATTCCAATAGAACTAGAAAAACTATGGGCTTTTTAATAGTAACAGGTCTATGTTTGATTAATTTGTTATGTGCAGCTATTTTTTTCCTATATATAAATATATATTTTAAAGAAAAAATAATACATTCTCAGGAAAGGGCTCTGTCAAAGTAAGGGAACTTGATAAGGATTCTGTATGGGTTTGTGAAAGGTTTCTTTGTTGCTGATTGCTTCCCTCTTTTGGTTTCGTTATTGGATTGGGTTGTCTTTCGTGCATCAGCACAGAGTTGCAAAGTCACTCCAATGAAGGTTCTCGTTTGTTGCTGTTCAACTCCACATGTCTTCGACTGTTGGCGGAAATCTTTGAAGATGTTTCAATGTCACCTTGCTTGCATTTTCTATGGGAAGAGGTCTGTAAAAAAATTGGACGCGACTTTGAGTACTGCTACTGCTAGTCCATATGAAGTTGTTGTTCAATGTTTCAATTCCACCGTTACATGTTTTTTTTCTTCTGTTAATTTGAAAGACAGGTTGATTTGTTTTGTGTGAAAAGACTTGTGTTTAGAATCTTTTTCAGCTTGTATATTTCATATTAATGAAGATTTCAACTCTTCAGCTGAAATGTCCTTATCGCTACGCATTGTGTAGGCGGAATGCATTTAGTTATCAAGAGTTGTGTAATCAACAAACTGAAACACTTCTTGGAAAGTATAGCCTAAGAAATATAAAAGGATACCAGGAATTCATTTAACCCAGTGCTCAAATTCGCTTTACGGGGAAGAAGTTTAGAGTGTCTTTTGATTAGAATAGGTAGTGGCGAAATACTCTTCTTGGATGAGCACAAACAGGTACCTTGTTGATAGAACGTATTGTGGGGCGTGCAGCTATTACATCCTGTTTGTTGAGAGCATGCCGGAAGTAGCGCAGGAAGTTCTCTAAAGCATGGAGATCCCTCGAAGCTGTCTTAATTGCTTAGCACATGCGTCTTTTGCAGGAGCTAGCTTTTTAATTTTGAAGTGTGTACTTCTTGAGTTGGCCTTCGAAATTAAAGTTTCCAAATGTAGACTTCGGACCAAAAACATTTTTACTGCAAGCAATTAAGATTACTCATGCAATAATGCTGCGGTGTTTTCTCAGTAACCATTATAACTCGACGTGTAGTGAGTTTTATGAACAAATGTGAAATTATGTTCAGTCCTAGGTGGTTAAACAATTAATGTTTTAAGCAGAAAACATTCTTGAACGTAATTACAATAGTAGCTTAATAAAAAATAATCTTTTAGGAAGTTCTGCTCCAAACTCGTACAAAACGTCGTTACCCAATGGTTTTGAATTATTAATAACGTTATTACGTTACATCAATACAGCTAAAGTGATCAATCATTATTAGCCTACTTTGAAACATGTTTATATTGATTCAACTTCGTAACGTCAAAATGGTAACGTTTATAAGATGGTCGTTGTTTGATGTAGCAGTTTTAATGTTTAGATGCAAAGATTAACGTTGTACAAAATGTAGGTAAAATAACCATTACCGCATGTTAAGACAGTTTATTGCAATTGTTTGCTTTTTTTAGCAAGGCGGTAAAATGACCAGCTCTTGTTTTCCATTATGACATTTTTATGTGACTTTTATTTACAATAATGTGGAAATTTAGTTACGACGATAATGGAAGGTCACAAATTTCACCGGCACAATTGTTAACTGATAAAGGTGTTACATGTATCAGTAGGCAGAGTGAATGCTCTATGAAGTAATAAGAAGAGGAACGGTCGTGAAATGAGATGCACTGGTTAATTTATGTGTGGAAAACGCAACCCCAGCTGCTGTAATTTTGCGTAATTCCGCATTAATTGTCATCAGTGGTCTCAACCATTTGGCTGTGGCATTGCCAAAAGTTGTGGTGGAGAAAGGGTTTAGCTGGCAGATGGCCAGACAGCAGCAGCAGCAGCAGCTCCTAGCACTCACTATGAGGACATTTCCCTTTCATGCTCATTCTACACTTTTGAAATTACATTTGCTCTTTACCTGCTGAGAGGAAATTCTTATATAGGATCCTCGCCAAGAAATTGGTTATACAGGGTGTACCAAAATGTATACACACAAAATGTTTCTTTTTTGAAAAGTGTTACTCAAAATTTTTTATACTGTAATACAAAGCAGTATAATATTTTTTGTTGTTTTGAAATCAAATACTAAGAGTTGAACATATAGGGTGGTCCAAAGGTATGCACTATATATTTTGCTACATGTTAGGAATGTATTATTTTTTTTTTATTTGGGAAGAAAATTTTTATACTCCAATGAATTGGTTATACAGGGTGTTCCAAAAATGCATAAACACGCGAATCTGTTTTCCTAATATCTTCTCTACATTCCCAGGCTAAAACATCATTTTTTTGTAACTAAGGCACTTAAATTTATAGTCACCCAATTTTAAATCTATTTTGATATATATAACTAATAACAGTTAAGCTAATGTTTTAGCATAAGTTACAATCACATGAAACTCGTTACAAATACGATTTTAAAATTGCAAATCCTCGGCAACAACTGAGTAAATCTCCTTTTTATCTTTGACCATAAACAGTAACGCTAATCCTTCATGTTTTATCTGCCATGACATCATCTTGAAAGTTTTCCTTAGCTGTAAGTTATGTATTTTTTTTGCAGGGGGGGGGGTAGAGTTAAGTACGTTTTTTTTCTTCCTAGTCAGCTCACGTTTCATCAATACAATGCCTGAAAAGTTGCTTCGTTTCATTATTTATCACATTCGTTTGTAAATGGTTGCTTATTAAAGGCCACAATTTTCTTCTTGTTCCATTCTTGCAACACTTTTGTTGGGGTAAGGAACCTAATAATGGTTTCCGCAGAGATTTGACTTAAAGCGAACCTCCTCATTTCTTGCCCAAATTTTCATCTTCACCTATATGCATAGTAATATAGGTTTTTTCCTCAGCCTTTAATCCATAGTATTTTATCATAGAAATAAAAATATAAACTAATAATTTGATTCAATTTCCTATAAAACTGTTTTCCTCACATTTTCGCTAAACTTGAAGTCTTTATATTGACATGATTTTAGTATTTTTTTATGTTAGTATTTTATCGTGTTTGTTGTGCTTATTTCTAATTTTATATTTTTTTCTCTCTTTTTATAGGTAAGTCATTTCCAGAAGTACTGTACATGCAAATAAGGTTTTTATGGTATAGGAGAATTTTGGAATGCACCTAGTGAATTTTGAAGCAGGATGAACGGTTCCATACCTGGTAGGGAATTTCACTCTGGTACTTTACTTTTTAAGGTCCAGTCATTTAAAAGCCTGTTTTTTTTCCCAAAAGTTTTGGAGACTTACAACAGTAAGTCTTTTGAATTATAACACTTTTGATTACTTCAAACTCTTTAACCAAGGAAACGAATAGCTACAAGATCCCCTTAAACGTCTGGTATTTTCTTTGAATGTATCGAAACATTATCACTGTACAGTATACTGTACAGTATATGGAAATACAAAGAAAGTGAAAAAAAGTGGAAAACATAGTACATGAAGGACTATTTTGTTAATCAGCTTACGTTTCAACGTCGTTGAACTAAAGAGATTCAAGTGCATTACGAACAGCAGCACAGTATTCTAACTACTTAATATTCTAACTACTTATAAGGTAATTAAATTGTAAACTTTTGCTGCACGAAGCAACCCAATTGGTTTAAATTTCACTTTGTTTAAAAATTCAACGTGAGAAATTTAAGACCTAAAAAAAAAAGTTTCGAAATTTTACGAAAAAGTAAATTATATTTACATGTGTTGTCAGATGTAAAGTGGCAGATCATATAAATGGGAAAATCTTGTTTTCTTCACGTTAATGGTGTCAGTTCCCACAGTAGTTGTGGCAAACGTTTTCTTATTTATTATAAAAGGTTGTGGCCAGAGTTAAAAAGGAGGACAAGAAAAGAGGGTAAAAAGAATTTTCTGAATCAGATAGTGATCAGAGAACAAGTTGCTGTTTATAATTTTTTTCTTCGTTTGTTTGTTTTATGGTGATGTTGTGTTTGCACCCAATTTTGATGGTAATACCAACCGTTGTTGTTGTTATGTACTCAATAGTTTCAACTTTAATAAGAGATGAAATCCTGTTATTAAAGAGCTAACCTCTGTCCGGTGTGTTTTTACGATAAACCAGGTAGAAATCATCACGCGTGCCATAAAAATTTAAAATTCAATCTTCGGGGAAAAGGAGGATGAATAGATATTATCAACTTATAGAAAACAATTGAAGACATATTTTTCGATGAAATTGTGAAATCGAGATTACCTTGCTTCTTGGTCAAACGGCTGGAAATCGATTTTGTTAAATATTGGAAAGATTGAAACTGAATTCAAAATTGTGTTTTGAGGTTATCGTGTACTCTGAAGCCTCTTTGCCAGAGGTTGGTTTTATGCTAATAATGATGATTATAAAATAAAGCGACCACATGTTGAGCTCAGATACATTACAAGGTATAGTACTATATGATAGAAACTTGATTCTTCATTATTTCTTTTGTGGTTGGCGTCATCTGTTCCAAGACCATTGATCAGGTTTGGTCAACCGCACGAGCACATCTGTTGAGTCTCACAAGCAGCGGTACTTCTTTTTTATCTGGTTCTTTTATACCACTTTGCATATCGAATAGCCCTGAATGGGCAGTTAGTCATTTTTGCCTGGCTCTTGTGAGGCAATTAGAGCTCTTTCCTCTTTTTAAAGCAGAAGTGGAGGGTTCTTAGAAAAAGCCTCGGAGTGACACTCATTTGCTTTCAATTTACGAGTGTGCCGTGTTATCCAAAAAGTATTGGTCTTCGTTTTATATCAACTTCATATGGTGCCATGTGGTAGTAATTGGATGCGTGCAAACACCCTACATAGAGATTTTACTGCTTGTCTTTTGGGACATGACGGGTGTCTTCAAGCACCCCTCATCTTGTGGCAGAAACATCTGTAGCAGCCTGGTCGAATCTGCTTGTCTATGCATGAGTGACTTAAAAAAAGGGTTGATGTATGTATATATACATGTACTAGGTTATGGACTTTCTTGTTTATTGGTTGTCTTCTGAAGTTTTATCTTTCGTCTGAGTTTTTTCCATTAACAGTATCGTGTAAACAAGACTTTGCCTTAAGGAAACATAACTTACAAAGTGCTAAAACTTCGTGACGATTGTTGTGTCATGTTACAGTGGGGATGTTTCACAAGTTGAACTGAGACAATGTCACACAATGGGATACACAGCTTAATGATGGTAACGCAGATGGATAAAACCTCTTGAACAATACTCAAGAGACACTAGACGCTTGTTTGGTCCCAGCAGGATTGGCTGGAGCAAGAAAACAATTGTGTGTTTCTTCTTTTTTATATTGTTTTGGCTTTGCCTTAATTCGTTGGCTATAAGTTTAATCTTGTAAATTATGTATTTATTTTGATGTTGCCAAATTATAGTATCAGAAACATCGCTTAATAAATTTTATCTCATGAACATACTGTACTTTCTGCTTGGAATTCCCAATTTTGGAACATGGCAGTGCGAAGCAAATTTATGAATATTGATAGTAAATTATAATTATCTCTAAATGGAGTGTATAGTAGTTTGTGAACTATTCAGATATTCAAAATGTTGACAGAAACACAGAAAGAAATTACTGGCAATTCACAGCCAATTGCACCCGTTGCCAGGTTCTGGCAGTTATTTCCAGATACGATTGCTGAAGCTGTAGTTTGACAGGACTGTCGCTGTCATTCGTGAATAATTCAACCCTTTGTCTTTGCTTATGGTTGTCAAAACTCGCAGTCTTTGTTCTGTCAAACCAAACGTATGTTTTCTTGGCTAATTAATAATGAGCTGTGCAATTGAAGTGCTGTGCCACAGCAGTACTCTGCACCATCTGATAAAAGCGAAAAACAGCTGAAGCAAAACTTGAAAACCCCTTGTTATGTTTGGAGTTTCTTTTAATATAAAAATGGTGGCAGTGTTCACATTATCGGTATTTAATTTTACTTTTTCTAGAATACATGTGAGCATAATTTTTGTTTGAAATATTTACATGCGATTCCTTAATCTAGAAATGCAGGATAAGACAATGAATTACTGATTCCCGAGTTACAGACGTCTGACTTACAGACAGCATAAATTTGAAACTATTTTTGTTGATATTACCCCACTTATGACAAATGAATTGAAATGGGATGTCATTGTAATTGTTAATAAAACATGTTCCTTCTGGTATGCAAGACATCAATAGGCAGTGTTTACTTTATTGTTATTGTCTATATACTGTATCTAACCTGCTTAAGAAGTGTTTCTGTAATGCATATAAAAGTGCGCCAAATGCTATAGTATAGTTTATTTACACTAAGAAACATTTGACTAACTGCCGTTGGATACATAATTGTTCCGACTTACAGACAGACCTATCAAACGGAACGCGTCTATAACTCGGGGCCTACTTTTTCAATGAAATATTCTTGAAAAGGTAAAATATACTGATGTTATATTATTCTTTCACTATTGAATTTTGTTGGATGATTCCACTGATAGCTTTATTGATGCCAGTGAACTATCGACATACTGTAAAGGACATATTTTAAGTACCGTAATGAAAAAACAATATGAGGAAAACAAAAATCTTCTCACTATAATGACGAGGTGGTAAGGGGATTTTTGTTTTCTTATCGTTTGTTTTTTCATTATATTATTCAAAATGCAAGATTTAAAGTACAAAATGCAGTATTTTAAGAGTAATTTTGAAGAGAATTTGTGTTGATTTATGAGACTCTTGGTTATTGCTGCTAAATTTAACTTTTTGCTTTAAGAAAATGCCGCAAAATCTTTTGCAGAAGACAGCAATAGATAGACAAGCATCAACTACTGTCACGTCATGGCATTCTCGTTAGTCACATCTTGTTACGGGAGATGTGGTAGCTCATTCGAATGCAAGAACTTGACTAGACTTGAGTTTCAACTTTGCCATTTTTATAAGGAAAGGAAAAAAAAACATCGCTATTCAACAATCACACACAAAAAAGTTGCATTAAAGAAATCATGCAAGTCAGGCAAGTGCTTAGGATCACTGAAAATGCTGATTTCAGGCTCACCATCGCCGTACATTCCGCATGGAATATAGGCATTGAGCAGTCAGGTGCTGCCGGAACCTTGATTTATTGGTGTTCCAATTAACTCGGGAGCATTGCCAACGCAGCAGTTGGGCCAATACTAGTCTCTCCCACTGAGGGCGAGTGTTCCGAAATGACTGTGGGAAGCGCAACGCCAATTGGAATAAAACATGCTGTGGTATTTGCTCGACATCGTAGTACGACGATGAGGACACCTGGAAAGAGGGAAAATTGTATATGGAGCGTAAATAGTGTTACTATGGAAATGTAAGGTGACTTAGTTTAGATGCTGAAAGAATAGCTCTTTCAGCGGGTGTCGCTCATAGTTGGAAACGTTCGTGAGCAGAAACCTATAAGCGAATGGGGGCCCAAACCTTTTGGTTGGGTGGTATAACAACTTCGCTGTGTCACATGTCTTCATCTTTCTGGTTCGACTTCAGAAAGTTGTTTGAGTTAATATTTATTTAATATTTGGTTTTGTTTTGTTTTTTTTTCACTCGAATTTACTTAATCGTGTTCATATGATATGAAAAATGATTGCATTAAAGCCTAATATCTTTATAATGCATGATTTTTAAGTTTCTACTGACTGGTCTTGCGAGTTCTTATTATCTGAAAGGGAAACTGAACCATGATGAAAGAGGTTCTTGAACTAATTTGGTATCAGTTTTATGTTGAACTTTATTGCTGGTTATGTTGTGAAAAGGATTATGTGAGCATTAAATGTTCATTTTGTCAACAGGATACAGTGATTGGTAAATTAATCCAATTCAGGACAGGATGTGGGAAATATTGGAAATTTAATTCTTCAGGGTCTTATGCAGCTCGTGGACTATAAAGCAAAACTTCATTGATACTTTTTTGGTAGTTTTGAATACATTAATATTTTATATTCAAAGCATAGCAAACAAATGCTTTGTCACTAGAATAGCACATAAACTGCATTTTTAGATTGATAAACTATTATAAAATTACAAGGTAGGTGAAATTGCAAATCTGCTTTATAGTTGCATTTTTTATTAATTGATTTTTCACAGAATGTGATTAGTATAGAACAGGTAAAGAATGTGTTAAATAGGTTCCAATGTACCTGCTGTATAGTATAGTACATACTTAAGGTAAAAAAAAAAGGTATACATTTAAGAAAAAAAAGTGGAGCTCTTTTCAATGTAAAAATGGAAGAAAACGTACTGAATAACCTATGAAAATGAGTTGAGAATCGATTTTTCGCAGTTGCATTTCTGCATTAGAGTTATACTTGGTGGTAAAGTATGCACACAGCAAAGATGACATCATTTCCATGCCCCTTTAAATCACAACCAAGCTTCATGTTCTCAGCTGCAGTCGCATGATTTATTTTTCAAAATAAATGAAAACTGGCCAGGGAAGGTATGTTAAGTGGTAGCCATAATCTGGGTCATATATACACACTTTTGAGACTGCTTCGGTAACAAAGTTAGTGGGGAAGAGGTGAAGCGAAAAAGGAGAAAATGCAGACAGCACCAGGGAAAAGCAAGGGAAATAATGGATGCACCCCATGGTGACAGGCCGTCTTTCTGACGCAGGACAGCGCAAGAGAAATGGCACAACAGGTCCTGACAGGTACAAGACCACGTGCATTAGCCAAGCTCATTGGGAGTTGGAGCACAACCTCAACTTGCCGACATATATCCGAGGCCTTCAGTGCACAAGCAAAATGGTTGAGTGGACAAGTAGAGATAAGATACTACCGTAAATTGTGACCACTGTAGTGCAATTGTTTGATTTCATTACCGAGTGATCCACGGTTTTACGTCGGATAATGCACTAATCCTGCTTGGAATTGCTAATGCGATTATTCCATCTGACATGTCGCTATTTGCTGCTTTAACTCGTTTGATTACCGCTTTGCCTTTAAAAGCATGCCTGGCAGTCCATCCCAAATGCGTTGTACATACACATACATTCTGCTAAACCGTTAATGTTTTAGTCAACTTTCGCATTAGAAATGCTACACGCTATGTTTAACAATATAATGGACTTTCAGCATTCCATATGCTAGTGGGCTTTGTTGAGGGACACTTCTCAAATATAGGTTCCACGTCAATCCTAATCTACACAGAATATAAGCAAATGGAACATTCAACAAACATTATTAAGTGCTACAGCAGGAACTTTATAGCAAGTTGCCACTTTTTAAAGGTGTCTTCTTGATCTCATTGAAACTTCAGTGTTAAGGGGTAATGTTGGAACCTTCTAAGTTCCTTTATATTTGGTACTGCCTATGGTCATTATAATTCTCTAAACAAAGACAATGTACCAATTATTCATTATCATCTTCAAACAAACTCGACTTTTTGTGCCGGTGCACGACTTGCGTTACCTCCTATTTGACCTCTAAATATTTATTCATCTAAGAACATAAAAAAAAGGTTGTTAGGTAAATTAGAATTTGGGCAAAAAAATGGCTGATCAAGCGTAGCTGTTTATGGCCACCATCACCAAGGTCAATGCTTTTTATATAGACTAGCCAATTTTTCGATTTGGGCCAAGCCGGTAAACAACTTCGAAAAGCTAATCTTTTTCATGCAAAATCACGACAAACTTAATTAAGAAGGAAGATAAGATAATTTGTTTAGACTCCCACAGGTGTCCTTATCGAAGCGATAGCATGGGCAGCATAAAAATGAAGGCATTATTATTGATAACTAGATGTCAAGAGAGAATGCTTATTCTAATTGCGATGGCCAAGATTTAACGATGTTTAATTTTTGGATCATTTTTTTTTCGTTTCGCTGTTTTGCCGGCAAAGAGAGTTTCTTTTCGAATAGGCAATCTCATCAGATCACTAAAAGCATACCAAACGTGTAATGAGATTTGTCATGAAATTAATGGGCCCCTGTCACGCACTGTATACAAAGTCGTAAATTTTGCAATTTCGGTCACCAACAAACACGCAGAGCATGACACTCGATGTTTCTTGCGGTTGGTTTCTTTGTTTCTTTCTTGGATCTCTTTTTGCAACACGCAAAACTGGCCACGGTTGTTTTAAACCGAGGTAATCTATCATTAAGAAATAGCCTGAAATAAACGCAGGAATTAATTAAATCATGGATGTAATTAGTTCTCACAAAAAGAAATCGCTTAGTTTTCAATTAGTTTTTGCTCTTAAGTTGTTTGAAGCTTCCAAGTTCATTACCGGACTTTCTATGGTTGAATTTGTAGCAGGGCGACATTGTTAGATATAAATTCGCTTGCACTGACCACTCGTGTAGAAAATTGTGTCTTCTTTATGTGTAACCTTTTTACACTAGTGTTTTAAATGCTTGCATATTAATGCAAGCATACACAGTGAATCTAAGAGCTCTTGTTATTCACATAAGTAGCTCATAAATATATGTATACAAGTAAAGCAATGCAGTAGTATGGTGCTCTTGGGTGCACCTTTAATCTGACAATCCATATGTGCTAACTCGCTCTTTGTATGCCATCGGTAGAAGGGAAAAGAGTTCTGCTTGGATGTTGGGAACTTTTGTTGCAAAATATTTTCTGACTGTTATGCTTGAAGGACATGGAAAAGTTAAGTGTGGTTAAATTACATGAAGTGGTACAAGTTCATCATAAAATTATTAAGAAAGAACGACGTTGTTACTATACAATGTTTTGTTACTATGCAACGCCGTGTCTGATTTACATGATGAACATTGCACCTGAGTTGTTTGGAAGTCTTCAGAAACGCATGAAATCAATAACTTGCTGAGCCAAAAATTAACGAAAATTGGTTGTTTTTGTTTTTTTATCAAACTGCAAAATCTCAATCTAACAACGTGGTTTGATCAACACAAACACTTTTGAAATTATGTAATATTTTGAAAGGGTTATGCAAAATGCTTTTGGTCATTGTATGGTTGTGAAAATAGAATGTCTAGAAAAATGAGAATAATAATGCATTTTAAGATTATTATGTTAACGCAACAGTTTAGTAAATGAAAGAATTTGCAGATCTCAATTTAATAGAATTTAACATTAATTTAAAAACACTAACAGGAATGGGCTACACGGGCAGGGGGGGGGAGGATCGGTTCGGCTTTCATGTACAAAGTTGCATTTTTCTTATTGAGGTAACCCAGAGCACCATAACAAATTTGATGGAAAGAGCTCGATGGTTCGTCTGCATTTACATTGTTACTCCTACTTGGCGAACAATGGCTTTCAGGCCAGATGCGGCCCCTGTGGTGCTCTCTCTGTAGTATGTCCTGGGTGAAGTTTTGAGACTCGGGTGCACGAGACCCATGCTGAGGTGACCCAAGGTTGACAGCATTTATTTCTCCCCCTTGTTCTGTCTCCCTGGTTGTTTTTTTATACTTCCAAAAATGTGGGGTTGTCTTTATTGCATAAAGGTCAGATAAAGGCAACTGTAATGACGTTAGGGGTTGTTTTTTTTTCGGGAATTTTTTGATGTCAGGCAACAGATAGTTTTGTATAGGTTGTATGTCGTTTAGTAGCAAAATCATTGGATTGTGAAACAGCAACAATGTAAAATAATAGGGTGTTTATGTGCCTATCTTTTTTTTATTGGCATATCTAAATGAAACTTTTTAACAAATTAATAGTGTCTTTAAACATTTGTGCTGAAAGTTGTCATAGCTTATTTTCCTGATATTCAGAAAAGAATTTTTTAACGATCATTTTTTGTTGTATTTAACAAAAATATTCACATTTTTCGAATATCTATTTTTTTATAAGTATCACCTACCTACTATTGGATGTTCTTGAAAATTGTAGGAGATTAATTTTACATATAGTAATTAAAAACATTTTTCGGAACACTAGCTTGGTTAAGTTTATTTTTCTTCATAAATTTGGTTTTCTGAAAAATATAGCTTTATCTTATGACCTATTATGTCCAAGAGAATTAAAAAATGTTGAATTGGTTTCGTGAATTCGGATTTGGCACTAAACACTTTTCTGTTTGCATTCTACAATTCCAAGAAACCAAAATTGCTAAATGTTAGTTTCTTATCGTCTTATGATAAATTGAGGTTTTAGTTTTGCTAAAATATTGATAGATGGCATGTGCCTACAGTGTATGTGTTGTTCAAGTCAAACGCTAATTGGAAATGAATAAAGGGGAAATGCAGTTAGCAAAAGCTGCAAAAGAAAATCGATGGGTAAATGCAGCTTAAAGCAAATCTTGAAACCAGAAGCCAGATCAAAGGAAGGTGGTTAAAACACTTTTTTTTCTTTCTTTTTTTCACATTTTTTCCCACCTTTGCTTCTTTTTTCTATCGTGATTCCAATAGAACTATAAGGATCTTCACTGCCAAGATAATGAAGGTTCCATTACTCAAGCTGAAGAAAAGGAACAAATGGGGGTATAAAAAAAGGAAGGCAAGGTGTTTCAGAGTTAATCCAGTTTCGTGTTAGTTCTTTTGTTGGCATTGAATGAAGTGAAAATATTCAAAGAGATGGCAAGAAACTTTGGTATAAAAGGATGAAACATTTTTTTTTCTTTATAGTGGAAAGGGTTACATAGTTCAAGTCTGGCTGATAAGATACCCTTTTTTTATATATACTGTACACGTCTTTCTGGATTTTGCGCAACATGCTTTTGTTATAGCAATGTATTTTATTCGAATTCTTTTTCTTTAAATAATTACTGAATTCTTTCTGCAATACGAATTTTTGCAAGATATTCAGTTTTGGAACAAAATGTCGATACAAAACAAATCACTAAACAAAGTACAAGGTTAGTTTTTTTTAGACAGACTTTTTAGACCCATTCTAAAATTGTACATACAGTACTTGTATGTTTTCTCGGTTAACGCAGTTTACTATATAAGTTTTCGTGTTCCTCACATAACACGATTTTATTTATCACACAACTTTTTTGGAACACATCTGTACTGCATCAAATGGGGGTTCACTTGTCATTTTCTGTAATTATTCTCCGTTATTATTATGGAATACTATTTTGTTTGTTCAGGATATTGTGTGGAAATGCAGTGGACTAGTTATTGTGCAGTGGTCCAAAAGTTTGTTGTGTCATCTTCTTTTTTTCCATCAACAATACCAGTTATTTTTCTGCGATAAAAGTTGTCAGGTTAAATTGGAAGGTGTGAAAGAATGTGGCAAGGATGATGATGTAATTATCGATTGCAAGATTTGAAAGTAAAGCAAAAGCTTGAACTGGTTGAAAGTACACCACAAGAAACCTGTTTTGGGTTGTCCAGAGACTGGAAGGTGGTTACTGGCGGTCGGTGCCCTTTTTTTGCTGTTGGCTGCAACCAACATCTTAGCTGACTTATTCCAGCTTAAGGTGAATTGCACGTCACGAAAGTGCATGTCTAAGAGAAAGGATGAAAGCAGCTCATTTGACGGAATGTAACGCTGAAGATACAAGATCATAAATTTTATCCAAAATTTACAACCTGGTTTCCCCTACTTCTTGTTTTTGCGTTTTTTTCTCCTTTCTTTTCAAGTAGTTTTTCTTTTTTTTTTCGTCCATATGGTGGTGGCGGTACTTCATTTCACTCATTTGTAGGTTTTGAAATTTTCTTTTCTTTTATGGAAGGTACATTTAAAATCACGCTGATGAAAAAAAGAGGAAAAAACTGAGGGTTGAATTTATAACTGAACATGCTTTTCCAAAATATGGAGTTTAATCATTCCTTTCGACTAGCTTGTTACCGAGTAGTTTCAAGTGTTGGTCTTTTTTGTTGTTGTTGTTTCTTTTACGTTCATGTCTTCATAAGCATAAGTAAATTCACACAAACGACGGTTAACTAAACGAATTCAATTGTATGTGACTGCCAATAGATGAGCACAAATTTGATTGATTTTAATTTAATTGTTTATCAGGGGTGCCATAGTTATGCACTTGTTATTAATTGCTATCAAAATGTTAGTATCTTACGTGCTCTATTTGTATTTGAGTCATCATTTGTGTTATTGTGTTATAGAGTTTATATTTCATTTCAGTGTATCATGCTCTTTTACGCGTGAGTTAGCCTATTTCACTTTCATTGTTTCAAGATTCACTTGTTATGCTGAACTATGGAAAACACTGTCCATCTAGAACGGCATTTAGAATATTGTCAATGAACTTTTTTGTCTTGTTTCACTCAAGTTACTCCACCCTTTTAGTTATATTTTATGTGATACAGTAGTTCCAAATTCACTTATCTTATTGCAAACAGTGTTGCTAACCCGTGATGCATCTGCGTTTTATTTTCTAGACATGCTGGTAGAGAGAGCAATGCGGACTTTCCATTTAAACGGTGTGTTAGGAGTGCAATTGAAATCAAACTGTTTTCTTCAGTTTTCGAGGAAATGTAATCTCCACTTTCGAACGGAGAAAAGTGGAATTGCATTGCTGCTAGTGTTGCTGCTGGCTCGGACCAGTGTGTGTGTGTAGTCTAGAGCTTGCAAATTGCTTATTCCCCAGAGCCAATTCACAGCAAGATATTCAATTTTGTCTCTTTTGTTGATTCATAATGCATACACAAGGAGTGGCGAGAATACTAGGCTGAGTGGGTGGGAAGAGAAAGCTAAAGCAAAAAGTAAGCTTATATTATACCCTGGGTTTCCAGCTGAGATGTTAGATTGCTTGGCTAGCAAACCTTACGAATGGCGCAACCACTTCCTGTGTTCTTGTCATCCGATGCTTAATCCACCTCGCGAGAAATGTCGGTCGCTGACTTTGTCACTGCAGTATACTCCGTATATGCTAAAGCTACTTAGCGCTTCGAAGTTCTAAATCAGAACCTGGAACACGTAGGACCTTACTATATAATTCAAAGAGACACTGCTGTTCTAATCCTTTGTGTGAAAAAGCTCATAAACAACACGAAACGACATGCAAGGAACAAGTTATTCAAACATGGTATAGTTCATAGTACATTTATAATGTTTCTAATCTGGTACCAATACATTAAAAGGTTCATTTCCTTAGAAATATGTTGTCAAAGGAAACTGACTTGATTGAGTTATTGTAACACCACAAAAGTCTAAATTTGGCACTCCTTATACTTTATTTTTAACAATTGTATTTTTTAAAAACAAAAATTGGTTTTCTGTTTCATATTCGGTTTTCCAATATTTCCAGTTGCAGACAAGTTGTCTCAATTTTCACTCGGGGGCAGAACGCTGGGTCGAAATTTGGGCACTTAAGTACAAAGAGAACTTGTTTGGAAATGCACTACCAATTCCACTGTTTGCCCAAGACCCCATTTGGTAAAGCTTGTTGAAAGCATTGTTGCATTCCTCGTCACGTCTTTCTTGTTCAAATGTGAGAAAGATTCCTGCAAAGGTGAAAGAAATGGGGGAGAAAGATGATCCCTCTACTTTTGCCAATAGAAATCGCACAGGAAGCTCTCTCCCATCACAAAACCTGACCATCTGCTCTCTCAGTGAACGATACCGGTGTTAACAGACCGTTTATCTAATGCGTCTGCCAACGAGAACGTGTTTTTGTCCGTTGGCTTTTGTATTATTTAGTAGTGAATACGTGGATGACTTAATCATGCGTGATTGTACTCCTCAACGGTCCGTGCTGTCTGTCTTGTAGCTTAGCTCTTCACTTTTGCTTCACTTTTATGACAAAATCCTCTGTTCAAGATGTCCATCACATTGCATCTCCAGTATGTCTTTATCTAACCTATAATAGATAGTGAGTGTGTGCAGCTGAATATGTATATATGTCCCCTTCTGCTAGTTTCAAATCACAAAGATAATACGTTTGCCATGTGTCGTATAATATATGCTTATATTTTTTTTTTTTGCGGTCGTGGAATTTTCTGTCACAGGTGTTCTTCGATAATATTTTTACCCCTGCTTGAAATTCATATGTTAAAAAGTCAATGACAAAATTTTTATTAAACTTCAGAGTTAATAGCACGTTTTGTGGTATGAGAACACAGATTATTGACTCTGTGAGTACCTATGATTAAATTATTTTTTAGTAGCTCAAGTGAAGGAAGTGGACAAATATTTCTATTATTCAAAATACCTTTTACAAAAACAAACTGCTCCAACTATGCTCCTATTATTTTTAGAGGGAAAAAAACACATCTCCTATATCATTACGTTGCCCTTTTCATACCACATTATTTTGGTTTTTAACATTGTTTTGTAAAAGGGGGTCATTCATTTAACAGGTTAGGTTATCATTAACAGCGTGTGTCCTAAAGGCATCTCAAATTATACACTGCGTTCTTGGTACTTGTCCTCTTGTATAGTCCCCCTTCATCATCACCATCATCATGATGATGTCCCCTCATGTGACCTGAGAAGAACCCTCCAAAAATACTGCTGTAATACCCAGCAAAAACTATTCTTCACAAGTGTCCTAAAGGCTAGCCTGCCTCACGTTTTTCCAACATCATCCTTCCCTTTGTGATTCTTCATTTTTTTTTTGGTAATTCCATTTGGCTGGTGGCTATTTCTTATGTCTGGAAATTATAAGAGAGAGAGAGAGAGAACCAGGTAGCATAATAACAGAGCAGCAGGTAACCAAGAGTTTCTGAAACAAAACTCCTGCTGAGGGGTGAGGGAAGTTTTAGGATTAATTGTATGCTTGTTTCTTTTATACTGTTTAGAACTACAATGTATGTTTCCAGACAAAAAAATAAGTGGTTTAAAAACAAGTCAATGGTATTTAGTACATTCATCGGATTTTTTGTTTGTTTTTGTTTTGCACTTTTGTCTGCTGCTTCCTTTAGACTTAAATCAACCGAAGTGTCATAATTACGTATATTAGTATGCTAATTGAAACTTCAATAACCTATAGATGTGAAATTTTTTCATTTATGTTTTGAGAAAAACAAGACAAGTCCTCCATGCGTGCAAGTATTTTGCGACAAGAGAACTTCTCTTAAAAACTCGTTATTTGCGATGAAATTTCGTTATTGTGCTTAGTTCACAAGTGACTGAATATTGCAACTGCTGCTTTTCTTCCACAATTTTCTGCTTTTTTTCCACTCCACCTTTGACACAAAAGATGACCCTCACATTGGAATTGTCTTTTGCAATTTCTTCTTCTTTTTTTCGATTTTTGATTTATGCAATATTTTAGCAGAACTAAACTACGATTCTCATAAAACGAGGATTATACCCATTACTGTATACAAAAACCAATATGCTGATGACAATAGTCGTTTGTGTTTTTCTATGTATCAGTTTAGATCTGCAGTCAGGATTAACAAACACATCAGGACTAACAAACATAATAACATTATAAGATTAATAACATTTATGATTACAAAAGGTGGGTTTATATTATATTCTAATGTAATTTATTTTCCTATGGGTAACCTATATCCAGAATTTCATCTTTTTTTTTATTAGTTGTACGGATTGATTAATGTAGCCTCTTTCCAATGATCTCTAAATCGCCAGAGTTCGAATGGTAAATGACCCTTCAGTTCAAAGTAACGTTACAGGGTTCTTTAATGGGCTATTAATTTTTTGAAACAATTGCAAATGAGGATTACAATGACAGACCAGTGCTATTGTTTTTCGTTAAAGGAGGCCTACGGTTGGATTGTAATTCTAATAAAAATAGACATATTCAACTGTGTTTTTAAGTTCTTTGATTTAGAACAATACACTGAAACGCATACATGTCTGTCATGTCATGGTTTTTTGGACTTCTGGATTTGAGAACAAGGATTTTATGAAATACAGTAGCATCTATCAATAGCAGGTTTTATATTATTTCTTTCTTTACACCATGTTTCACTGGTTCACAACTAATGATAGTACCATGAATGGCCTTCCCACAAGGCATAAAAGATATTTATTATCTATTGTGATTTTTTTTTTTATTTTACATAAATTATGTCGATGGTTATCTTGTTCACACATTTTTTTTCTTCCTTACTTGATCTATCCATTCTAGTTAAAAGATATTTTTTCTTCTCCAGTTTTTTTTTTCTTCAGCGTATTGTAATGTTCTCATTTCATATTTGACACAGTTTTGCAATTACCGACCAGCATAAGTATCTGCTGGTTCAAGAATAATATCAGCAGGTGTTTTTTGAGGTTTTCACCATTGGCTTTTCATGTCTGGCGTATGAAGAAAAAAAAACAACATGGCGGCCAGCTCTCATTGGCAGAGTGACGCCAGCTCTTGTAATGGTACGTTTCATTGCCGAGTTTTGTTTTCATCTGGGGAGAAAAACTTAATTAACCTCTTTTCCTGTGTTGAGAAGGAATGTACGCTGCAAGCTATTGAAACGCGCAAATGTGTGAAAAATGATGGAGATAGAAAAGAAGGCTCAAGGCAGTTATCGCATGTTAGTTATCAGGAATTTCACCTTCATTCGGGATTCTATACTGCCACATCATCTAATACTTGCAAAGTCTGATGCTTGAAAACAAGGATAGCTATAAAGCGTTTTGTTTCTGCTTGACAGCGCATATGATTAACGTGTAATGTACTGCCTACCTGATTTAACTTGAGTTTTGCATGATCGGAAACTTGTTAAGAACATGAAACATACAAGAAAACACAGAATTTTTATCATGTTGAAAAATTGATAACAACATGGCCTTGAATTTTCATTTCACTTTCGCGTTTTTATTTATTTTTATTTTTGTTTTTCATTTTTTGTCTTTTAGCTTTTGCAGTTGGAAGCACAGCAATTTTTGCTGTTATTTTTTCACTCGTATTGTTTTTTTATGTGTATTTATTTATTTACCGTTCAGCTGTCCACTGCTTTGATAACGAAATGAGATTTTGTGTGCTTGTGTGTCAAAGCGAAACGTAAAAAAAAAAGATAAAATTATTTTTTTGTTTTATTCAAGAAGAGCCTTTGTGGAATTTTTGTCTTCAAAAGAGAAAAGACAGAAGAGTTTCATTTAGCGGAATAAAATTTTGTTCCATCTTATTGATCGATGTGAACGAATTCAGTAAATTGTCAAATACTGTACAGGCAGAGGAAATACTATAGAGAAATCAATGGTCGTAGATTTCGCTTTTAGTCTTACTGTATTGAATCTACCGATAGTCAAAGAATACATTTGGAGTACGTATTGGAAATTATATTTGTAATTTATCTTATCCTTATCTTGTGAGCTAGTATTGCGTTTAGTGTCAAATTAAAAAACAAATAAATAATAAGTTATAACAGCTAAGTTTTTCATTATCATGAAAATTCCTGGTCACTAATGTCCATATTTTTCAAATACAAAAACTGCTTTGGAATAATGCGATATCATTTATTTAATAAAACACATACAGTATTTGTATTTGTTAAACATGATAACTAAAGTGGAATACATTTTATACAAAAATATTATTAGAAAGAAATACGGTTATCTTTGAAAATAACGTTGGATGCTGCAAATGTTCACAATTTGTCTCTGAATTTTGATTCTTACTGACATTACAGAAGAAACAAAAAAATTTCCCAAAATGTTTTTTTTCTCTGTCTGTTGACAATCGTGACAACCAAGCACACCAAAAAGAAAATTCCGACAATAACTGAGCGGATTAGCTAATGTAGACAGTACGATTGCATTCTTAGAGCGTCTTACGATGTTTGTTGCATCATCATCTTTTGTTGGGATTATTTCGACTATATTTTTCTGACATTAACGAAAAACACCAACAAAAAAAGAGTAGCAAAAGAAAGAAGCGCAAATTTTCACCCAGTCCCTTAAAGTGGGAAAAGATTTATCTGTTGTAAGCAGTTTTGTCTTTTAAGACCAGCGGTGAAACACACGAAGGTGCGGTGATAAGGGGGCAAAAACAGTACTTTTCGGGGTTTGGCGTAAGGCATGCCAAGTGCCCTGCAGGAGTGGTGGCAGCCACCCTTGGATCCTGGCTGTGGGAGATAACGAGTGTCTTGATGGCATCAGATTGTACACACATTCACTGTCTGTTGCGTTTCTGCTTGGCATTTTCACTGGGACATTGCCACACTGTCTCCTCCACATGCTCTTTTTAACCCGAACATATGCATTTTGGACTTTTCGAGTTTTTTGCCCTTTTTTTTTGCTAGTACATTCCTAAGCTTCTATAAGTCACTGGCAATGTCAGAATAACAACGATCTTTGGGTTATTTACGGTTCATAGGTTGTTGGGTTTTTCTCTGGGTAAAGGCAGATATGTTCAGAACGGTAGAGCACTTTGTATATGAATGACAATTTTACAGTGAATTTATTTGATATGTACATAAGATGGATACGAGTTATTTTTTTTTCAAGGTAGTATTCTTTTAACTTATCCTAATGTTTGATTGTTATTTACGTTGATGCTTTTTGTTATGTGCTTTTTATTTATTTTGTTTGTTTGCACGAACAGCTGTAGGGCTAGATCTGCATTTGCCATCAGTCTGGAAGGACATAGTGCTCTTCACCGCACCCATGCATATCAAAGAGCCTTTTAAAAATGTAGGAGATAGAACGAAGTGGAACGTAAAAATGTAACTGAAATTGTTCACTGTTGTAAGCTTTAAAACGTCAAAAAACATTATGATAAACTAGCGATATAAACTCATGGCAGTTTCACCGTCTTATATCGTACTGTTGTTTATACAATGTCTTCTACTTTCTCCAGTTTAAGTTCTTGAATTGATATACAAATGTTGATGCATTCCATTTATGATACAAAAAAAAATCATATTTAGTATGTACTACTGTACTGTACTTATGACTTGGTGTCATCACTCCATGACCTGATGTAGTGCCATGTGACCAAATGAGCATTTTGTTGAGCATTTTCTTTTTCAAGGATATGAAAAAGAAAATTCAGAAGCCATAAGTAATCCAGATAATGTAAACACAGACCTTGAAATTTGATATGGTATTACATTGCATTTTATATATGCACAAGACAGAATATGGAGAAAGACAGACAGGCATGGGCAGTTTTGTTGGCAAGTTGGGAGTTCACCATGGAGTCAGTTTCTCCGGGAGTCTGTTTGGCAATGTGACTTTAGCTCGTCCGTGACAGGCATAATTGATATGACAAGCCATTGATGGATTGTGATAAACATTTGAAGTGTCATGGTGATCCATTATCTGGTGGTAGCAGCATTGATTGGATGATTCCTTCATTAATTGCTGCTGCAAACTAACAACACAAGCAAGAGTAGGCACAACATTTTTTTTTGCCTGAAGGTAAACAAGAGATTTATGGATAACCACACAACTGGTAGAGTGATGTGCAGAAATTGAAACCAGATAACAAGATGTTATGTTAGAGAGGCACATAAACGTAAAAAAACACACAACTGCTTAAACAGTTTCTTTCACAATCCGTTACTCAACGATCCAAAAAATTGTTTTGTTCTTTAAGAAACACATGCACGTTTTAATATATGAATTCTTGTAATAGATGAAGTTGAACCGGATTTTGTTTATGTAAGAAAGCTAGCATCTAAGCGTTTCTATTTGAAATTCTCGTACATTAGGCCTATACTGTATAATTTTAGTGAAGAATTTAACACAGGCATTTCATTGACTACTAACTATAATAACTTGTCATTTGTTGTGATGTCTGATTATAATCTAGTTTGTTATTTCATAATTAAAATAAATAAATCATATATAGACAAAATTTCTGAATATAATTACATATTTTACAAAAATTCTGAAAATTAAAAATAATTACAAAATTTCTGAACAATTAAATTTGTAAATAATTACAAAATTATATAATTATTAAAATGTAAAAAATTATAAAAAAGGTCTTCAATAATTAAGAACATTCTGAATAATTAAAACTATTCTAATAATTAATTTTCGACTTTCTTGCTTTGCTAAGGCCGTGCCAACCAATAAAGTCTAATTGCATTGAAGCAGACACATGAAAAATTTCAGCCCAGACCATAAAACTTTTTTTAAAGTTTTTTTTAAGGCATCCAGAAAGTTCCTGAGATAACAAGCTGTGGATCTTCACTATTTGTAGTATAGAAAAAAAATGTTAAGCCATCACCTTTTCGAATGATAGATGAACATACGAAACTGTGGTTTGTTTACTTGCAACAAGCAGAAGAAACAGACTTGTTGCTGATTTTGGAACAAATAATTTAGGTTCTATTTCTTGACAAAACATTATGTACTTGCTGCAGTGGTACAATGTTGAGCGCAGAACGCATTACTGGCAATTTATTTTTTATTTTCGTAAAAGAAGGCTTTATTTTTGTTAAGGGTATGTACTTCATCCTCTTGAAAAATGGCAAAACATTGCACAGCATCAAGAGCAAAATAAAAAATATAAATAAAATGGAGCTCCCAATTACCACGGAATTGCAAAATGTTTTGACAATTTTTTTTGGTTAATTTTTTTTGTACATGCACAAAATTCTACATCAATCCAAATGGCATCTGGAAAAAAAATCATTATTTTTAAACCACTTATTTTTTAATTTGATGCTTTGGGGCACTAACATTGGAATTTACTTTAGTTGTTTTTTTTTTTTGTAACTCTCAAAAAGTTTTGTTTGACAATGAGACTTGCAAGTGTCAAAAAAAGATTATTTTTAAAAACCAAAAAAAAACAAGTGAAACATTACACTACGGAACTTTTTTATTTTGTTGGTATTTTTTTTAATGATGAAATGAAAATATGATTTCATGCACCATAGTTAGTATGTCATTCGAAACACATCATAAAACTGTATGCTTGACATCTGGAATGATTTGCTCTGGAAATATTTCGAGTTTGTAAAGTTTATGTAACTTTTTCGTGAAACTACAAATCATAGTTGTAAATTGGAATGTCAAATTCGGTATTAACTTATCAGAAAGTTACATTTGATCTAAAAGGAAAAGAGAATTGCATGAACTCATTAAAACTGCTCATTACTTCAGAGTGCTTACCACAAATCATTTTTTATAGCACTTTGTACTACTTGCTAGAAAGAATATGTTATGCAAAAAAGCGATATTCAATTCATAGTCCAAAAATTAGAACTTTTTTTTTTAATTCACTTTTCAAAATGAGGCACGACATCCAAGCCTTGTTGTTTTTCCACTTAGTTTAAGTGCTCTTCAGTGTCACTCGATTCCTCAGCAAAACAATACTTAGTTCCCATGGTTCCAATAGATGAAGTTACATGATGATTCATCTTTCAACATATGCAAGTTTCTTTGCCTTCAAATCATGTACTCATTAGATGATGATGAAGGCTTATTTTCATATGCATATGTTACATCGCATAAAGACTATCATTAATGTCTTCTACTCTTAGACGTTTATAGCGTGACTTTTCACTTTAGTGGGTCTGGGTCGTCTCTAGAACTTTTTATTTACATTTTAATGTATGTGTGAAAAGTGGTATAATAAGTGCAAACAATCGTAATTATTGGGTGGATATTCCAGTTAAAAATTGAAGAAATTGCAAACCTTGAATGACGATTTCAGAATTGGCTAAATCACTACGATGAAGTGGGTTGACTTTGTAGGACTGTATTTGTTATGACTGTCGACTTAAATCTCGTTTTGTTATGACCCACGTAGCTAGGGGTGTAATCGAAGTTTTAGATCTGCGGGTTTATTAACAGGAAAAAGACATCTAAAGAATTCAATAGCAGTGTCATTGTAACTTCGGTTCCAGGGGTTTTGGCTTTCCGGATTGTGAATGTTGATGGCAACCATCATTATTTAAGCACTTTTTCCTGAGGGAAGGTGGGGAAGTAGTTTTGTACCAGGGTAGGGAAACTTTTCAGCTTTTTCCTGTCGAGCGGTAGGAAGATTGATGACGGTTTTTCTCTTGTCTGACCAAAGAAATCTGGTCCAGCTCTAGAGGCCTCGGTAAGGGGAAGTTGTTCGGTGCCGCTGGCTGGGTAACTACAATGGGTCTCTGTTGGGGCCTCAAACTGGTGGCAAATGTGATGAAATGTCAAAGAATGTGAGTAGTCTCTTCTTCTCATATTCGACTTTTCCTTGTGGGAACAAAAAAAAAAGGGGAGAAAAAAAATAAAAAATTCCAAAATGCAACCCGATAAAGCTATTGTCACATATAGGTTTCACCATTTATTTGTGATACTGCTTCATTGTAGAAAGTTTTTCTGACTAGCAGCTTCTGTACATGTATGCCAAAGTTTAACTTTAAGTAGGTATGAAATTTTTGGTTTATATCTGACATTTTCAATAATTCACAAACAGGTTTTGTGAGCCACTGGGTTCTAACATTGATATGCTCATTTCAACACCGAAGTTATAAAAAGTTGTTTGTTTTTGTTATTGCTATTCGATAAGGATTTGCAAATCAAGATGAAATAGAGTTATAACGATTTTCTGATAACTGAGTGTTGGATAAGAGTCATACTTTATTAAAACTATCCGTGATTTAGTTATATTTGGTGATTTCAAAATGATGACTAGTTCAGTAATGCACTTTGACGTTTTGCTTTAATCTGAGATTAACGTTGCTAAAACTAAACACGAGCAAACACTTACTGACACTCTTGATAAAAGTGACAGAGATGTTTAGATTGGAACGAATTAGTTGGATGGAAGCTGATCATCTGATCTTTTAGGTGCCCGATTTCCAACAGTTAATGGATTTGATTAAAGTGATAAATCTGCATAGTGGTGTGTCGCCAGCTCTTAATTGACAAACCAGATGGTTCACAAGAGACCCGTTTGCGAAATAACCTCGGCTAAACTAATTTCTACGACAGTGGTTTCACGTTTCTCAGGGTTTCCATACAAAAAACACTTCAAAAAACTACATAGTACGGAAGTCTAGTTTGTTGTTAATAATTTATATTTATAGGTTTGCATTTTTTACGGAGGTCTGGTTTAATATTAATATATTCTTAGGGTTGCATTTTTTTTTTACCATGGGATCTCTCGAAATAGGCTAGAAAGCAGCGAATGATATGCAAATTCTTCAGGTTTTGTTGAGGAAGTTATTCATCCTTCAATTTTTGTTTTGACGTTTGAAATCTAGGAAGTGGTGTTTTTTTTTTTATTTTAGATTTGCCCTTTTACTTCATTGGTATAAATGGTGGTTAACACAGTGTTTATTGATGATGATCAGGGGACTGACAGAACAAAAGCGTAAACCTAGCGTACTGACTACTTACATCAGTCATTTTGAAGATAAAGCCTGTCTCTTAAATTCACGGTCTGGTGTCAGGAAATCTGTGAACTAAGACAATAACTACAGAGGGAAGTGGAGCAGATGAGTTTTTCTGATTTTCGTATAGGGTCAGATGGTTAAGCCAGTGCAACGTTTACACAATGCTCAGATTCAGATAGTGCCCTTTGGTAGCCTAGTACCGTAGTGTATATTTTTCAGTGGAGGTAGTAATCAGAGTTGATAAACCATCATTACCATACAGTATAGTGTATACTTAACTTTTGACCCTCTTACCTAACAAATCTGCAATAATAAATAATTCTCATTCTTATAAAGAGGTACAGAAATTATTTATTTAATTTTTTGTGGTATTCTGTTTTTGTTGTGTCAGTTGTTTTGTGATATTAGTTGGTGCCTTCCAAACTCTGGTTGATCGATTTCCTTTTTCTTTTGTTCCGGTACTAAGTGAAGTTTTCTCCATCAGCATCGAAAACAAAAGTTGTAATTTAAGTTCTTAGAAGCCGCAGGTGCTTTACCAAAAAAAGACTTGCTTTAGAGGCAATTGTTTCTACCATTATGTTCTTTCTTCAGAATCTCTGTTCGTGTAATCTAAACGTACAACATACTTTTATGTTGCCATGGACGCTTATACATTATTATTGCTGATTGAACGGCAAAAATAGACATGTTTTTTTTTTTTATAATTTTTTACCGCATTCCTCTTTGCTACACAGATGAAAAGTTTAGTATACGTTTCATATACTGTATAATTCTTTGAATAATGTTCATTCTTCATTTGTGATGTTTCATATAAAATTCTTTGAATAAAAATGTTCGTTCTTCATTTGTGTTTGTGAATATACCTATGGTCAGAAATATGATAGTGTTTTGCAAGTGTTTTTTATGCGTGCCTTTAAAACAAATGACATTTTGTCCTCAGTTTTTGGTGTTAATAGTGTGAAAACCACATCTGACATTGTAGAATGTGACATTCTACAGTTCAGAATAACAGAACACTTGGAGTGTTTTGCATAATATATGATTGAATTCCTTGATATGGTAATGCCTAGGTCACCCGCTACATCTTATCAGATGGTAGCAGGGGAAAGGTCTTCATTGTGTGGTATACACAAATAACCAGTTGCAAAGTTATAGTGGAATGTGATTCTTGACACTCTCCTTGATGTCTGCTTCTTCTCTCCCCCTTTTCATTTGGCCACAAAGTTTGTCCAAAGCATCGTGGGTGGATATAGGGAGGAGTCGGCCCAACAGATAATTCACCGTTTCCCTGTTGAACTGTCAAAAGCAGATGCCAAGTGGAGCAAAAGAGGGGCCTCGGCTGCCATCTCGGGGCTGGTTGGCAGGGAACACAGTAAATGGCCCTGCAGTCGGTCATCGGTGAACCCTGACCAGCATTCGCACTCAAGGGCATCGCATGCACCATTGGCACTGACCCTATATATCCTTACCTCCACTTCAAAATAAAAGACACCTTGTCACCCCCAGGGCCCCAGTTCCTGTCTTCTGCTCTAGAACTAACCTGGTTACCAAAGTGATCAATGTTTTCCATGTGGACACAAGGAAACCACCACCACCAGATGTCTCGTAAAGTTGGAAGGATGTATCTAATCTTGGGGAATTATCACCAGATTTTTCAACAAATCGTTTGTTTTACCAGTGTGTGAATTAAAAGCTGACACGCGTGTGGGTACCAGATTTGTAGATGAAGTAGGGGCTTTGTTATATGCAGATGGTGGCCAGAGTGTTTTTTAGTGGATGAAAGATGTATATCATGGAACTTTCATGTCTACTGATTAACCCCCCTGATAGAAGTCTTTGAGTTTTCCTATAGGGTTCTATCAATGTTCATTAACTGTGCATTTCGACTTTCACAATATATGACAATTGAGAAAAATATAATATTACAAATAAGTCATACAGCAAAGGGAGTAATGAATTTATGCAAGTTCTGTATGAACAAGAAATTTTATTATGTAAATCTGTGCTTGGTGCCCACATGACTTCTGCAACTGCTACATCTTTTCTTTTACAAACATCACATGGAGTGCAAATGCCAACACTGCAGTTGTCCACTGTAAGCTTAGTGATGCATTTTTATAAGATTTTCGATATATACGATTTTCGATTTATGTTTACAAGCTATTTGCTCTAAAACATAGCGAATTCAGTGCAAAAGCTTCTTGTAGACCTCAACTCAATCTTCATATGAACCAAGGACTGCCAGTAGGCCTACACTAGTTGCATTCCATTCTCATTGTTATAAACTTATTGCTGAATTTTGTATTGTTTATAGTATTTGGTGATTTATTTATATACTTTTTCTTGCATAGATCGACCAAAATATTTAACTGCCTATGCATGTGAAGACAACATTATGCACATCAATTGTCCCGAAGGCCACATTATCAGCCTTGTGAGAGCAAATTATGGACGCTTCAGCATTACCATCTGCAACCAAAATGGTGTGTCAGATTTGAATGTCAACTGCATGTCCAGTCGCTCCTTCAGGGTTCTGCAGGATAAGTAAGTTGACGATTCTTTGTTCGGAGTGGTGTGTGTTCTTGAACGTATTGACACTTTTTTTCTACAGCCATTGGAAATAGTTTTAACACATTTTTAACAGCGATTGATACTTTATTGGAAAATTAATAAATAATGTTCATATTGAATATGACTTTTCTAAATTTTAAACCAATTACAAACTGATTTTGGGTGTTTGAAAAAATGTCATTTCGTGCTGTTTTGCAAAACTTTTCTTCATTAATCATTGGTTTTTGTTGTCTTGTATAATATGATTCCGATAAGTGTATTTGCATATCTTAGCCTATGCATATTGTATTTGTATGCATAGACTTTTCCTGCACATGGAATTAACTTGTATCAAATAGTTTCTGTAAAAATGAAAAACTTTGTTTCAAATTACATTTTCAATTCAACATTGAATATAACTTCGTTTTATCTGTAACTTATTTTTCGTTTGCAGGTTTGCTAAGTTGACGAATAGCTCATGAAATAATATGCAAATACACTGATGTTTTGGCTTTATTCAAAAGCTTTACACTATTGTGATCAATAGAGTAAAGCTAGCTAACAATTGTTATTGTTTGTCTCAACGAATTTCTAATATACGGTACTGTACTTTAGAAATAATTATTAATGGTTCAGGTTTAAAATCCAAAATGCTAAAAAAAAATATCAAACTATTTTTGCAGCACGTTTTAAGTACCACAAGCTTATATACCCTTGTAGCAACTTGAATATTCAAGTAATGTCATTTCCGTACTGTATCACTTGGAAATTCGTTGGGATTATTGCTCAACCTCATGCATTTCCCGTGGTTTCTGTATTTAGGAATTTTTTTACTGTGTACAGACATGGGTTAATTTAATGTAATATATATTTAGTTCAGCATGAATTTTATTACATTCTGATTTATGGCATTTTTGATTAAATTAGGCCTTAAAGTCAAAACTAAAGTAAAAAATTAAAATGGAACGTAGCTCATTTTAACCACTGTTTACAATACAGTATAATTGAGATTTCTAGGTAAAATTTTTACCAATTACAAAGTCGCCCAGCAATAAAATAAAATAAAGCAATGGAATATTTTTTTTTTCAATTTATACTCCGATATGTAATACCAAGATACAGGTAGTCCTCTTATATGCGAATTTGCTGCTAAGTTGATTAGACAAAATACTTCCAGTTACTCATATGTTTACCAGAAATTTTCGCTAAAATGTGAATTTGTTTAGTGGTTTTTGTAGTGCATATTTTAGATTTATGCATTTTTGTGCAGAATGCATCTCACATAAATTGAGGATCATCCGAGCAAATCGATTTTGTATTTCACTATCTGCACCTTAACAGCATGTTTAGTACTACAGAAAAGCTGTTACCTGCATGGCATGTTCATGTTATTTACAATTTACATATTAGGTACTTAAACTACAATATCAAGAAGTTGAACCTCAAAGAAAACTATGCTAGAAAATATAGTGCAAAAAAATGATTTTTAGAAATATAAAATAAAACCTGTAACACAGTGGAATCCGGTTATTATAATCACGAATATTGTTATCATTATCAGTCGGTTCCAAGATACTATATAATGTTGTATATCCATTGTTTAATGTTATCAGCCAGCTATTGTTATAAAAAATTAGTAGTCCCAAAGAAAGTGATCTCAATTACCAGATTCCACTGTAATAACAAATTGAGAAGACTAGCATGAGAATGTTTAACATGTAATATCTTACTGGAAGTATCAGTTGTAAAATTAGAAGAAAAATTGTTTCATAAAAATTCATAATCTAGAAGGAAAATGTAGACCTACAAGTTTTGGGTAACAATAACATAATACTTGATAATAGTTGTTGATAAATATACATGTCAGAATCGTCTATATATTAGTTCCGATATTGTCTGTACAAATAGGTTAGTTGTTAGTGGAACTTTGCCACACAGACGCACTTTGAGCACTGGTTTTTGCAGTTGCACGTATACTGTTAGAAGGGGTTGGGTAGTTGTGCACGTTTGCCACTGCATGTTCTTGGGGTCTTCTTTCAGATGTAGTCTCATGTCCAGCTGCAATGTGAACGTAACCAGTGACCTGTTTGGAGATCCCTGTCCAGGGACATATAAATATATCGAAGTGCATTTCCACTGCGTTCTAGGTTAGTCTAGGAAGATTTTCTCTACACGTTGCTACTGATGCCCCACTTTTCTCTATTTCAGAAACTACCTCAATGCTAAACATTGTTTCATTGATATTGTTGAGAGGAGTTTGTAGATCTTTCAGATGGTTGTTTTATCTGTTTCTTTTTTGTTTTCTTGTTTGTGAACTATTTTGTCAGATGAACCCAACATGTAAAACAACCATCTGCCTTGTGTGATGAACATGTTTATTTGCATTTTTCATGAACTCGACTAGAAGCAAAAACAAAATTTCCTACAAAATGATCTTACAATGTAGATCTGAACAGAGTGATCTTACCTTGATCATTTGTGGTGATAATTAGTTGTTAAATATTGTGGAATATCCTAATAAGACCATAATAAATATGTAAATATGTGAATACGTTTTGCGGTACACAATTCCTCTTAACAATTGTTTAGCATTGAAGACTGGATGCCGGAGACAAACCACTGTTATACACTGTCATGCGTTCGGTTACCTACAATCCTTTTTCTCCTAACTTACTTCCTTAGATGTAGTAAGCAGAATAATTGCAGCATCCAGGCCTCCACTCAAGTATTTGCGGATCCTTGTCCTGGGACATTGAAGTACCTTGAGGCCCATTACCAGTGTCTGCCAGGTACTTTGCCCAGTTCCCATTCTGGATGTCTGCATGAGGCACTGTGCATTCTCACCATTCATTTTGGAGATGCACCCTTGTGTCTTGTTCGTTTATTATTTTAGTATGGAGCTGTAGTTTTGTTCCTTGTGTATATTCTCTTGTATGGTGTTTGTAAAGCATTTTTCATGTGTTAAGAGTGAGTTTCATGATGATGTTGTACAAATGAATTTAGGTTGTTCTGAAAGATATGGTGCAAAGAATATACCAACCTTTTTTGAATTTGAATTGGATTATTGTTATTTTGAATGTTTACTTGCAGTTAATTTTGAATCAAAATTGTTAACTGGCAGATATTTTTAGAATTTTATATAAAGATTGTGTAAGCAATGCTAAGTGGCAGGAATATAGTAAGATTATGGTTAGACACTTAACGGTTTTTGTTAAATATTTGTTACCAATTTGAAATTGTTTTAAAAAAAATGTCAGCAAAAGTCTTATAATGCAAACTGAATAAGTTTTTGTCAATTATACACAAGTAATAAATTCTGTTTAAATTTACAGATAGCAGATTAATTTAAATTCACATGAATAAGATTTGCATTAATGTTGTCTGAAATTTTTTCTGGGATTCCAAAATTTTTGTAGGTTAAACATTGTAGGCATCACAACCAAGAATAATTATACAATTGGTGATTAGCGGCCAATATATACAATTTTATATCTGGACATTAAATAAAAATACAACAGAAAGTTGTTTTCAAGATAAACGGAATTAAATTTTTCTGTTTTTTAATGAACCCATGGTTCTTTAATGAACCATTTTAATCATTTCTTTACAAACACCATCATTGTTATTCTTTTTTTTTTAGATTTTGTCATTGATTCATACAATGTGTTATGCAAGTGAATAGCATGATTGCAATGATTATTTAAGTTTATTTCTTAGTTACAATAGTTTCGTCATTAAAGTTAATAAGGACTTCTGTTCATATAGTGATCAGTTGTCTCTGAAGGCTTAGCTTTTATTTTTGATTTCTTATGCTCTTATAAATGACTCTGGGCATTTAAAATTGGTGAACAATAGACATTATTTTTTATTTATAAATTTATTCCAAATATTTGTAATCCCACATGTACTCAATTGCACCTATACAAAAGCTTTAAAAAAGCCAAGTAAATTAATACCTTTTAATATCATTTCGGAGTCATGGCTGATTTTTTTTACCACAATTGTTTATGCAACATTTATAAGATATTAAATGCCCAGAGAATCTTTTCTACCAGTCTATTGAAATGCATCAATGAAAAGCCTTGTATTAAAAGAGGTGGTTTATTCTTGACAGTGTCAACCACAGTGGCATCTACAACCACAAGATTGATTCCGCCATGGTTTCTTACGACGACACCTTCGGATTGGTTGGTTCCGCCAACTCTGCCAAGCAGCACGAAAAGCAGTACCACTAGTACAACTCTGCCTCCGTCACCACCGCCTACTACCACTGATTCGCCTACTGTCACTACCACTGCTACTACCTCTGCCAAACCGCATCAAAAACTTCCACCGTCTACAACCACCGAGTCGACAACTTCAACTGAATCCAGTACGGCAGAAGTTACCAAAGGTAGAAATCCCGACGAGATTTGTTAAATTATGCTGGGGACTGCTTATGATGGCATTCAGTTAATAAATCATTTTGTTTGTTATAACAGCTCCTTCGACAATGAAACCAGTAACAACGCCTGCTAACTTGCAGACCGATTATTGTCCGCCCGTTCGAGTTCGGGAGCTTCAGTGGAATTGGACCAAGAAAGGTGAAGTTGCAGCTATTCCTTGTCCTGGAGGCGCATCTGGCAATGCTAGGTGGCAATGTGGGAAAAATCCAGTGAGATGGACACCTGAAAATCCGGATTTGAGTGAATGCCGATCAGCGTGGGTGACCAGCCTTTCTGACAGAGTAAGTGTCTAGACAATTTGAAATACCAACATGTTCAATGGGAGTTAAACTAAAAATCTGTTTTCTCTGTATTTTCAGATTGATCAAAAGGAATCGATCGTCCAAGTCGCAAACGACTTAGCTGAAATGACAAAAGCGAAACCATTATATGGAGGTGACACTATAGCCACGACATTGCTTTTGAAAAAGATGGCCATTAAAATGAGAGAGAAACTACATTCGCTTCCACCTAGTAGTGAAAGTCAAGATATTATTGAAGATCTTATGCAGGTAAATTTCAATCAATATGTTTTACTTATTTTAAGTCATGCCTGCTTTATTATGATATATGGTAATTGTAACATTTTACACACTTTATATTAATTTGTGAGTCGAAATATAGGAGGCATCTGGTGATGAATCCCAATTTTAAAATAAGTGTCTATGTTAATTTCACTTGTGAGTTGCGAAGGTGACATCTGGTGACAAATACCAATTACATAATATGTAAAAAAAATGTTAAAAATAATAATAATTAAATTAATGGAAGGGGAGTTTCACATGAGTTATGAGTTGGTATATATATATGTGTATGAAAATATACAAAATGTGTTTTTAAAAAAATTAATTTTTAATGTACTTGTTACTATTTTACTTAACTAAATGATATGAACTTGATAATTTCAGTCGGTCATACAAGCAAGTAGCAACTTGTTGGATCCGCAACATAGGGTTTCATGGAACGATCTTAGCCGACGCGAACAAATGAAAGCTGCGACTTCGTTGCTCGTAGGTTTGGAAGAGAATGCCTATCTGTTGGCCGATCAAGTGAATTATGAAAGAGTTCTGGTAAAGGCCGACAGGAACGTCAGTAAGTACGCACCCTCTTCGATCACCCACTATCAGTGTCGTGCTGTACTTCAGAGTGGTTCTTTTATTGAAGTAGTTTCAAGTTGGTGTTGTTTTCTTTTATATTTTCACATTTTAGTTTTTGTTACGTAGCTTATAATTTCTTTAGCGTTACATAGTATGCATGTCAAATGTGCATTTTTAGCGTTCATGTTATAGATAAATGTTTAGTTTGGTGTCATTTTTTTATACAAAGTTTCTTTAACAAATAATACGATAGCAACTGAAATGACTATATTACACATTCGTAAAATATATAAAATGTGTAGGCAATTAGTTTGAAAAATTTTATTGACCAAATCAATGGTTGCAGTACTTTTAGACATGTATTGTGTAGTTCACATATAATAAGAATATGTGAAGATGATTTTTAATTAAAGATTTTGTTGATCGGATAAATATTGTCACAAAGAATCAATAGAATTAAAGTAGCTTAACTCGTAAAACAGTTAAATAACAGCAAAAAAATCTGTACAATTTTATGAAACCACCAACATAAGCACACCTGCCTTTTAAATTTACACTTACATATATTTTATTGTATGTTTTCTTTATTGTTTATTGCTATGTGCTTAAGCATGTATTTTATTAATTACAGTGATGTCAGTGAAAGTTTGCGAAGTGCAGAACGTGAAAGAAATTCACTTTCCAACAAACAAGGACTTGAACAACGTAGTATGGAATCAAGCAACCGATTCCATCATATTGCCTATAGAGGCAGTGCTAGACGAAACTGGAAATGGTACTTGACGGATCATTTCATGACATTTTTATTACTACTGTTATTATGCACAAATGCTATAACATTTTCATTTTTATTTTCAGATTTAATCAAAGTAGTATTCTTTACATTCAGCAACTTGGAGGAACTGCTTCAGCCCGAACCAGATGACGCATGGTTGGCGGAGACGGAACGTCCTCAAAATTCAACTCTCATTCTCAACACTCGTATTATCTCCGCCTCTGTAGGCAGGGGTGGACGCGTTCCTCTTCGCCAACCTGTAACTGTTACTTTACGTCATTTGCGCGAAGATAATATATCTAATCCAATATGTGCTTTTTGGAATTATGACACAAAGTGAGTTGGAGACTTTTGTACATTGTTCTCAGTGAGTTTTGCACATTTCTGGGTAGTCATTTGCAAGCATGCTGTTCTCAGCGAATGCTTGTATTTGAATAAATGATGCCACTATCCAAATGTGTGCAAAATTATTTTTTTGAGTGAACGCATAATATATATATCAATACTGACAATTGTTACAATTTTCAGTTCATGGTCTGGTGAAGGTTGTAATGTGCTGTTGGCCAACAGAACTCACACAGTGTGCGCTTGTGACCATCTAACGAATTTTGCTGTGTTAATGGATGTACAGGGCGTTAGGGTATGTTTATTTTATTACTATAGTGAATTCTTATGTTCTCAAAACTCGGATTACAAATTAGCTTCTGTCCAAGAGACTAATAAAAACTAGAAAATGCTCTAGAAAGTGTTGAGGAGTGGATATTTTTTGCTATGTAATTTGGAGGATAACAATGTACTGCAGTTTGCATTAACAATGTGTACAATTTATTTTTTCCAGATATCCCCTGCTCACGAATTAGCCTTACAGATGATCACTTTCTTAGGATGCATCATATCCATCGTCTGCTTAGCATTTGCATTTCTCACGTTCACCATTTTCCAAGGACTTAAGAGTGACCGCAATACCATCCATAAAAATCTCTGTGCCTGTCTTCTCATTGCCGAAGTGATTTTCCTCGCCGGGATCAATCAAACTGACAAACCCATCGCTTGCAGTATTATCGCCGGACTACTTCATTTCTTCTTTTTGTGCGCGTTTGCATGGATGTTTTTGGAAGGATTTCAGCTGTACGTTATGCTTATCGAAGTGTTTGAAACTGAAAAATCCAGAGTACGCTGGTACTACATTCTAGCATATGGAATTCCTGCTATTATTGTGATTGTGTCTGGTGTCATTGATCCGATGAGCTATGGAACGCCACAGTTCTGCTGGCTGAGGACTGACAACTATTTTATTTTCAGCTTTGTTGGTCCTGTGGTGTTAATCATCTTGGTAAGTTTAGTATTTTTTTTCATCAAATTAAGATTAAATTCAGTGAATTGCAATTAAATTAAATTGAAATTATGTAGGAAAGATCACAGTAAGGATTTTTGCTATAAGTTGTTTCAGTTTTTGCCATAATGTCATTAGCAATAGTATATTACTAACAGGTCATTAAATTAAATCTTAGCATTTTTTGTTTTTGACGAGATTTCTAATGGGAATCTTTGGTTCAAAGGTAGTGATTGTTCAACGGAATGGAATAAGTTGTGATTTTTAATGCCATTAGTTATTTATTATTAAAATTAGCGAGTAATACAAAAATATATTTCAGATAGGTAGTATATATAAATATAGGTGGTTTTGATATAGTTTACACTAATTAATTCGGATTACACTTAAGTACATTTGAAAACTTTTTGTTTATTAAATTTTTGAAATGGTAGTTGAGTAAAAAAAATCCCTAATTAATGCTGGTGGTATTGGTACGACATACCGGGTGTCTCAAAAGCATGGTCTCACAGGAAAAATATAAAAGAAACTCAGTAGGAATGTTCTATTTAATTTATCAAATATCAGTTGGTTTATCGGTTACAATACATGTTCAAAGTGATGCCCGTTTAGTTCAATATATTTCGAACGCATTCAGCATAGTACCTTTGAACATTTCTACATACCATCCATAATACATATCCAATTCATATCCTATGAGACCAGAGTTTTGGGACACCTTGTACAGTATTGTGGTTTTATGGTCTCGGTTTATACAAGGGTAACAGTCTCTTAACACTTTGCGTAAAAATTGCAAAAGTCAGCAGATACAGGAGGACTCAGTTTTTGTACTAGCATGCAAAATTCCATTATAGTGAAAGTTTCTCACATATAATGAGCATTTTAAGATGTTTTCTATTGTCAAATATTAAACTCGAATAAATTGAGAACTTCCTGTATATTAAACTTAAGCTTATTCCACTGGTCTTCAATTATCAATTAAATACCAGTGGTATATCATTTTTATGGTTAGTTGTTGTACATATTGCAGAAAAAATTAATTATAATTGCTAATGTAACAAAGTGTCCAAAAGCACTGGTAATATTTTTAAGGATACATTAATTGCAAAAAATATATGGGCACCCAAAACCAATGTTATAGATACGTCAAAATAGTTACGTTCCATAATTTTAAAGGTAGGCCTTGGGTAATATTGGGTTTTTTGATATTATACAATAATCATTTTACAAAATCATAACAGTTAAATATATGCAAAAATCAAATTTATTTTCACAATGTTTGTGACTGCATGGTTATTCATCATGCAGTACTTGAAAATAATTGGAGTTCATTTAATATGCGTGAACTTTTCATATTTAAATTTCAGTCTATCTGTGGTTTTAATGCATATTTTAAGATTAGTCAATGAATCCACGAAATACTTGTTATGAAATACGTTATACTGGCAATATTATTCATATGTATTTTTTTGTTTTTTTTTTCAGGCTAATTTTGTATTCCTCAGCATAGCCATTTACATGATGTGCAGGCATGCCAACATGTCTACTACACTAAAAAGTAAAGAACAGTCCAAGATCGCCAACATCAGGTAAACTTTGTTTATAGTATTCAATGAATTGGTACAATTTTAGTTAGCAATACGTTGTAAAGCATTTTATTTTGCACTTTGTTTGCTTTTAACATAACAGTAAAGCAACTACAATAGTTACATAGTTAGCCAACTAACATTGGTTTCTTTTGCATGCACACAAAAGTGAAGAATCAGAAACTTTTCTCAGTCATAATACATCTGAGCAGGCATTGTAAGCTAATACAATGTATTGATATATACGTGTTGATATATCTTGTCAACTGCTTTATCAAAATTGCATGATGTTCTTGTTTTCACCCTATGCATTGTGTTACGGTTTCTTGTTGTGTTAGTTTAAGCTTTCGTTCACCCGTTTTGAAAATTTGGAAATGAGCAAATCGCCCTGTGAATTTTTAGATATTTTCTTTGTAATTTTTGTTTGAAAATGTTAATTGTGATGAAATGTGGTGACCATTTCATTCATGTTTTCTCGTTTGTCATTTAAAGGTCTTGGATCAGAGGAGCATTAGTTTTAGTATTTCTTCTTGGCCTGACGTGGACGTTTGGTCTGTGGTATTTGAATGAAGAGTCCATCGTGATGGCATACATCTTCACTGTCCTCAATAGTCTGCAAGGACTTTTCATTTTCCTATTTCATTGTATTCAAAATGAGAAGGTAAGCATGGTTTAATAAATAATCTTATTCTATGTAGGACCTGTGTATTTTTTAATTTTATATTTAAAAAAAAAACAAAACACAATCTAATGTAATTTTTTTCTTTTTTTAATGCAGGTTCAGAAGGAATACAAAAAATTATTACGCCGTAGTCGCTGTCTCTCTGCTTGTATGAAAGACAGCGTCAAGGAAAGGCGTTCGAGCTTCTACATCAATTCCAATGGCACAGCATCCATTCCAAATTCAAACTCTAGCAGTGCCATTCCACAGAGTGTTAGTACCATTCCTTCTTCACAGATTTCTCCACTGTCTGGGTTCAGCCAATCAGGTAATGCCATTGCTTTCCAAGGGGAATGCCATTTGACACTAACTAGCTTGTTTGCTGTGTCTGCGTGGGATTTTGGGAGCATGGCTTTACCTGGTAACAGGCTTTTTTGTTTCATTTTTGGTGAAAGTGCAAGGTCTTGGGAATATAATGTTAATCTTGGTTTTGCTACTTGGTTTTTGATCGTATGAATTAATTCCTTCATAAATTTACCTTTTCGGTATTCTAAAATTCACAATCTTATGTGAAGTCTGGTGATGCAATATGGGTTTCTTACTGCTTTGGTATTTGGTGACTTTCTTAATTTCCAGGTGCCACGTCATTTTGATTCCCCTCTAGCTCGCTCTTAACACTAATTAACATAATTTTTACCATTGAATAACATTTTTTTTTTTTTACCATTTCTGCATATCTTGAAATGTAGTTCATTTAGTTTCTAAATTATGTGTGGAAATATAAGTTAAACTATGCATGTGTAAGGTTTGAGTTACGTGTAGAGTTGCTAGGGTGGTTTACATTGATGCTAAATCATTTTTCAATTGCTAAAATTGGTGGCGGGATCAAAGTTGTGAACAAGCGGTGGTCTTAATTTCCATACGATTAATCAATTTTATTTATTTCAATACCAATGGATAAGTGAGAAGTTATACTAGTTATACTAGTGAAAAGTTTTGCCTGTTGCTATTTGTTTTTACAATGAATTATGACATTAATGACTATTCAATTATCTCTTGATGCCTGAATAATCTTGATACCTACGACTTTTTCAACTATGGTTTTTGAGTCCAATTTGTATAATGTGTAATTGTAATACAGGGTGTCCACCATGAGATCTCAAAATTTGGAAAATATAATGGTTTTTTTTTCATATCAAGTAATATAAATACCATGGGCATGGTGGAACAGAAGCAAAAACTTTAAAAGTTCATGTGGGAGTTTTGTCAGAACTACAGTTGCGCTGCAGTTGGTCATTTTCTAAAATGGAGATTCCAAGCAACCGACCCACCACGAGGTTCTGTGGTTGTATCCAGAAACGAATGCAGGTCACATGGGGGAATGTTTCAAAATACATGGTGTGAATTTGTCCACCACCTAGACAAATTTGTGCCATCAAAGGTACCCATGTGGAGGTGCACTGAATTCATATCTTTTTGATGGAACTTGGATAGGCTCACTGTCATTTCCATATTTAGTTACGGTTATGTACATTCAAATTGTGTGGTTAAAATGCTGACATCTCATGGTGAACATGCCATATATTTGAAAAAACCCATTGTTTTCTGAGCTGTGTTTTTTGTACCAGGTCACTTAGCAGGAACATAACCTCTTGCAGATTATGAGAGATTAAGTAACTGTAGTGTAAACAATTTCTCCCCAAAATATTGTTTTAGTGATAGACCTAGTTTTGTATATTTATATTATTATTATTTGTTGACTGGAAGCTAATTGATTTAGAACGGCTTGTAAATTTTGTTATTTTTCTATAGAACTTCAGAAATATTTGGAGAAGTCCGAATGGGAAGTCCAATATCGGTCGAGTGTCAATGAACACCCAAGCAACAACACCAGGTGTGATGTTTGTACGCTTATATGTATTTTATAGCCATGTCACTGAATTTTATGATTACAGCAGGTTATCATTTACCTATATATTATTATTATTATTATTTTAATTTTTGTTGTATTCTGTTTTTATACAGGTACTCAAATAAACGGCCTTCCTGATATTGAGCTAGAAAAATCATCTCATAAAAGTAGTAACCGTGATTCTGGCCACGGTGGTTCGGATCATGACGACTCATCTTTGAACAATCATTCTAATTTAAGAAACAATCGCTCCGCCATTGATTATGGTGGAATCACGGGTGATATTTCTCTGATGGAGAGTTCTCAGATCGAGAAGGAGCTGCTGAACGAATTATGCCACGAAAAACTAAACACAAAAGACATGCCGCACCACTCTCTGAAACAACAGCAGGTATCGCAGCTGCATTCAAAAGTGACGCCGATCCAGTTGCACTACGCTCAACAAAGTGCCAACCACCATTCGAATCGGATGCATCGTCCACATTTGAACGCTCACCCTGTACGGCTCAGTCCTTTCAACCACATTTACATGGATCTCGATCGACTTGAGGGAGAGCCTGTTTACGAGGAAATTGAGCACCGCCACGAACAACAGGTGTCTGATCTCAGCGACGAAGACTCGAAGCGGAGAAGCGACGTGAGTCGGCAGTCGTCCGGCAGTTACGGTGACAGTCGTCCTTTGATATCGCAGAACAACACATTTTCCCCTGCCAGAGACCGATACCACGACGAGCGGAGCGGTACCATCCCTCACGGGCATACTAGTCATCAGTATCAGCCACGCAATGCAAGAGGAAGGCCCCCGCCTCCACCCGAACCGACGTCATTGAACGAACTCAACAACCATATTGAACGTGTCGATCCTAACTGCAAGAGCATGTCCGACATTAAGGTGCACGGCGGAAACATCCCTTATAATTTGCCCCAGTACCATCCCTCCATTTACTACGCTGCCGACGCCCCCAATCGGCAGCCGAAAAGTCTTCCCGACTTGCACGGTGGCACGATCACAGCCATACCCAAAGGCGGTGGAGTTCCAACAGACTTTCACTACACGAGCGACAATGCGCTCGTAGCGATGTTGGACGGTCGGAAGGTTGTCAGTAGGCTACAACCCGCAATGAAAAAAGACTCACACAATAGTAGAACCAATTCATTCAGTGAGTGCTAACACTAGTTGCACATTTGTTTTTGTTTTTTCTACCCATGAACTACTTTCGAGGATCATAGACACATAAAAAAGACAAAACGCTAAATGTGCATGTGATTTTGTGAATTAAAATGAAAAGGCAGCCTCAAGATGGAATGATTAAACCGCCACTATGATGCAAAAAAATAAACAAATTAAAGATTACAAAACGAATCTCTTGGTATTGGAGATTCTCGCACTTAAATCTTGAAATGAGTTACGACGTTGAGCCAACGGACACATGTATTTGAAAAAACAAAACCAAAAGGGAGAGGATGCTATGCAGACCTCGGAAACGCTAATCCGAAAGATAAAAAAAAAACAAAAAGTCTGGAACTTTCTATGTGAATATTTCACAGCTGCTTCATGTTGCTGAATTTTCTCAGAAATTAACAATAAGCAGAGAGGAAAACAGTACTAAATCTAACGAAGTGTTGGTTTTTTATTTCGGTTTTCGTTTTCGTTTTTTAGGACGTTTTGGTAATGGTTGTATCCATTCGCCGATAAAATAAACGTGCAGTTGGTTTGATTTTTTTATTTAAGTGGCTGAGAGTGATGCTGCAGAAGTTCTATGTTCGATGTGCACAATGTACGTATAGTGGTTCACAGAAGACTCGGTTCATTTTTTGTTTATAATTTCCAACATTTTTATTTTTGAACGTATTTGTTTTATAAGTTTCCAGTTGTGAACTGGACTGGACCAAGACATTTGATTTTTAAATATTGTATGGCATCCTTTTTATTTGTTTATCTCAAAAGCGAGGTAAAGATAATTAAGTAAGGATTTCAGTCGCTCAACTTGTTTTATTAGTTCGTTTACTATTTTTTGTTGCCAAACTGTTACAATAGGTCATGTCAACTTGTATTTGAAATAATTTTTTGTTTTTGTATAAAATGGAAAAAAAAATTGTTTTTTTTTTGAAAAATGTATAAATTATAAATATTGCTATACTTTTTTTTTTTAAAACTGTTAATTTATGCTTCAGTAAGTTAAAATTAGAAAAATTGAAACTATAATATTTCTTGGATATGTGATTGACAAAGCCGCTGGTCAATTTTTTTTTTTTAGCAAAAGTTTTAAATTTTTTTGCGATTTTAGATTTTTGTCTTCCACTGATTTGAAAGGAAAAAAACAAATTCGAGTACACCAGTCACACTTTGTACTATAATTCAGTGGAATTTATTATCTCCACGGTTATCTTGAATACCATCCAAACTCTGTTCCATGATTTAGCCTACTGATTGTCTGGATCATATTTTTTATTTTAAATTTTTTCTATGGACTGTGTTTCATCGACAATAAAGTGCTCTTAATGTTTCAGAGAAGTGAAAAGCTGGTATCTTGAACAAGTGTTTTCATATTTCTATTACTTGTATCGTTGATTTCACACTATGACACTGATGATGATGATTTCTTAAAATGCTGTATTTTTTAATGAAATGATGAAAAGTTATTCGATCATCATCGTTTATAACAGAATTTGTTTGTTGGTTATATCCGTTTGAACTTCAATGTTACCACGTTGGTCGTTAGAATTCGATTACAACTTGAATAATTAAGAATTGTTTACACGATGATAGTGCTGTCTTGACAGCGACAACTATTTTTGTGTAAATGAAGCTTCATATACAGTAATATCCAAAATATTTATTAGAATGTGTTTCAATTGTAGAAAACATTCAAAATTAAAATTTATACTTGACATTAGTTAGACATCATTTACATGAAGATAACTGGCGATAGTCGCTGTCATGACAGCAACTATCGCTAAAACTAGCTTCGTGTAAACGCATCTTTATTGATTATAACAACAAATTTTAATATATCAATGGTGCAAACCTGTATAAAATTAGAGGTAGATATGTATTAGGACTGTACCGACTTCCTTTAACAAAATTAGATGTCAACTTTGATTAACAGGGCTATCATTATAATAATGAGGTTGAATTGAAGCTTAAATCTTTTCATAACTTTTATTATTCAGGATGATGTGAACGGCGCAGAAAAATGTCTTATTTCGAAGCGTGTCATTTGAAATTTATTTTATGCAAAAAATTATATTATATTCGAATGCAATAGTAGTTTGTAACAAATGCATTATCAATTTTATTTTGTTACTTTGAGAATTGTTTTCCTTTTAGATTGGACATCACCATTGACACATGTCCAACTCATCCACATATGAAAGGAAGATTATCAGGTACATTAACAATTCAAGTGACCGTGTATTTATCTATATTTTGTCTATTTCATGCATTTGTTTGATTTTCAGTGAGAGATTTGAAAACAAGCTACTCTGACTTGAATTCATCATGTTTTAAAGCAGGGGTTGGCAAACTATAGCTCCACTTTTTGTATTGCCAGCTAGTTAAGAATAGATGTTACATTTTCAAATTCAATAAAATATCAAAACCATGTGCTATAATGGTGCTTATTTTGACTTTGTACAGAATTTTATACTATAAATTCTACTCTTAACTCGCTGGTCATAAAAGGAAACGGCCCCCGAGCCAGATATGGCCAGGGGGCTGTAGTTTGTCGACTGCCATTTTAAAGCAAATTGCTTGAAAACGTGCTTTTTGCACCAAGATCTGCACATTTTCAATGAATTGCTTCCCAAAAATCTATTTAAACTTAGTCGACAATACAACTTGGAAATTGTGGACTAGCATTTGCTCACAGGTATTCAACATTGTAACCATTGGCTTTTTCTTAAATTTAGCCATTTCTAAATTTTTTCAAAAGTTCAGCATTTTTATTTTATTTTATAATGTACCGGTCCCCGTAGACCACACGACAAAGTGAAGCTACTTAGCAAGCAATATAATAGTTCGTTTGACAATTTGATTCAGTTCGGTTTCACTTAAATATTATAAAAATTTAAATAAATGAAAACAAAAACATTTCAAACTGCCGAACAGGTTATTTACCACTCATTGTATCGTGACAATGCAATCCTGTAACATACTAAACTGACCAAGAAATGGATATTTGAGATTTAAAATGCAGCATTGTGTGGAATAATTATTTTCAAAGACATGATACCCTCAGTTTATTTAGCTGAATGAAGTTTTTCACTATTCATTTTTTTCTAGTATTATCATGAATTAATGCATTCTCAACTGCATATTAGTGACATTTTCACTTGCATGCAAGAATAGTACTGATTTTTTGCTAACACACTACCACACTGGGAGGTAGCAGGGCCTTATTTTTCAATTATATAAAAAAAATTTTGTTTTAGTTTTAATGAGGAACAATGCCAAAGTGGAAGGATGAAAACACCTCCTTGCTCACAGGTGTTTGCATTATTGTATGGTTATATTTATTTTTGCCAAATTATAACTTGTTTATTCCTGTTAAGCCGTCATTCTTTCACTTTTATACTTCTCAACCTTAATCGTTTCAAGATTTTTTGTTTACTACAATTCCCTTGCACTTAATAATATCTAAGAAAGGAATTGGACTTATTTACATTGTATGAATTTAGACTGTATAAGTGTCTCTCAGCTCATAGAATTACTGTATTATCGTAGATGCAATTCAATACACAAATAACTTTGAAAGTACCATCCGTAAGCTATGTTTATACTAATGTACTATAATAGTCCAACCATATGCTAAGACATGCCTTATCAGTTACTAGATACAGAATACTACAATCAACAGCATAACTTTGCTTTGCCATACCGACGCCAGAAAACTCAAATTGAAACTTTGTAAGAAATGATCACCCTCAGTGAACCGCTGATGTTATGTATACCTAGTGTAGAATAGCTTTCAACATCAGGACAAAGCCTAGTACCGTACCAACTTTTTCATCCAACTCAGCACTATCAACTATAGTACAGTGGGGACCCGTTATAACGTACCACGATTTCATGCAAATTTTTGGATATTATGCGATGATTTATTAAATCTTCTTAGCTTAACTATAGTTACAGAAACCTCGATTTAGCACGACCCCACGTTTTTTAACAATGTCGTTCTGTGCATCTCAAACATTGCGTTATAATGGGTCTCCACCGTATAAGTATGCACTTAGGCTTTAACATGCATAAGTTTAAAAAACTGCCATGAACCGATCAAAGTTGTGTTCCAGCTCCTAACCCACCGTTATTACAGGGTATTTCTGTAATAAGAAAACTGTGCCATTATAATCACTGGTATAACAATTTATTCAATTTTTTTTTATGTTTTATAATGCAATTACAACTTTTTTTTTTTACATAATTTCTGTCGGGTATTTTATTCTGTCGATGTTAATATTTGTGGGAAGGCACTTAATTTTGTTAATATTTCGAAGGAGAATTGAGTAACAAGCCAGTGTCAGGTGCAGACTGCATTATTATCTTCTGCACCTCCTTGAATCTGGGATGACTCGAATCGCAAACCAGCCCAAGTATGACGCTTTCGCTCGTCGTAAGAAAACAGCCCGATCCTTTCAATCGTTCAAAGGCAAACATCCTACAAAAAACAAAAAAAAAACCAAAATTAACCGAGTTGAATAATACAATCATAATGAAGGTTACAGTGGCCTATATGAATCTCTGTTTACCTATCCACTTGAGTCCTTGATGAGCAGGCATCGACAACCACATGAACATCGTAACCTTTCTCGAGGAGAGACAATGCAGTATTCTGTATGCAAACGTGAGCTTCGATACCACACAATATGATGGAGTCAACCTCAGGATTGATGCTTTTCAACTGTTTCTCCACTTCAGGTAACACCATTGAAAACTGAGTTTTTTCAAACGGTTTCAGCTGAAATTCTTCGATACCCAACTCCTTCACAGTTGGTCCTAACCCTAAAATTAAGTTGTTTTTTTTTAAATATACATATATTTAACTGGTAACTTTACTGTATAATTGATTTCTTTGCATTATTATTTCGTGACATGTTGAAATTGTAAAAAAAAAAAACAGAGGTGGTGGACGAGTGAAGAGCATACACACCCTTTGGATACTGTTCAGTGACAACGACAGGCATGTCAAGTAATTTTGCAGCACGCAACATTCTATTGGATACTTCCACTATTTGCTGAAAACACCAAATCGTCGGTTTGAATTTTTCTTGCATGTCACACAGAAATAAAGCCGCATTTTTGGGAAATAATCTTCCGATTCGTCTACCAGCCATGATGCTTATTTTCACTTCTTGACCACGCACGCACCAACGATGTTGCCAACACTTTTGCACACAAGGTGTCGCAACTCGCCAGATCTGTTTTTCAGGGCACTGATTCCAAAAAAACAAGTTTGCAATTTACCTTCTATTATGACTCGACAATAAAAAATTTGGGTGATGGAATATCATTTGAGTTGTAATTGACCAAACAAAAGTGTCAATTTGACTCCTTTGCCTTACAACATAACTATA